>JAJMBT010000044.1:0-104752 GCA_030565385.1 Kodamaea neixiangensis
AAGATCCCAACGACTCTTACTTTAGCGACCTTTTGAAGAAACGCGGCATATACAACATGATAGTTATGCTCACTTCTTCTCTTACTTCATAAACTCCATCAAATCCATTGAACCAATACCTTTCTGATCTTTTAGCTTACGCTTCTTCTCAAGCATCCCGGAAAGCGACTTCTGCAGAGGGATCCATCTCGTACTGGGAAACTCGCTTTCGTCGAAGCCCGACATTCCTCTTATAGGGTATAAAACGCCTCCGATACAACAAACCTTGTAAATGGTTGCGTGGTCTAGTTGGTTATGGCATCTGCTTAACACGCAGAACGTCCCCAGTTCGATCCTGGGCGGAATCATATTTTTGCATTCTCCAGTCCTGGTATTGGTACAATTCTTATTTTTTGAGTTGAGTTTCTTTAACAGCACATCCCTCACCCCTCGTTGAAACTGCAACCTTGTCTTCTTTTATACTCCCATGTCACTCCCAAAATCTCGCTTGTACACTATAGATGTTCATTTACGCAGTCAAATCTCTTATCTATATTAAACAATTTTATGTACACTATTCCTCAATCTCACTCACCTTTGGCATGCTTGCAAACACATCAAATGAACCTGTTCCAACGTTTGACAATTTACCCATGACGATTCTGGCCGAAGGTGACTCCAACTCCTCACGCTCTCCATCCAAAACAGCTTTTGTTAAGAACTGACATGTGGTTTCGTACGACATCTTCATGAATGCAGACGTCGACGCCTCCATACCCTGTCTGTTGAAGGCCAAGTAGGTACCTTCTCTGGTCATCATGTCACCAAGCAAATCCAAGTGACGGCTACTGACCGAGATACCGTAAGTATCGAAAACTCTATAAATTTCATTCACAATGGTGTTTCTGGCAGCCTCAACACCATATGTTCTCAATACTGCAGCAACGTCGTTGGAGGTGATGTTGTTGACGTCAATGAAGTCGTCCATCTCCCACATCGACTTGAAGTTGACACCTTCGGTCGTCAAGACTCTCTTGCCGTCTGCGCCTGGTGCTGGGTGCAAACAACGGCCAATGTTGGGGATCTCACGTACAACAACCTTCTTACACAAGTCTTCAACAATGTTAACCATCAAGATCTTTTGCACATCGTTACCCAGCAACTCCATGGTGAAGTCACACCATTCTCCGTCTTCGTCGTCGAAATCAAACTGGGTCACAATGTGGTTGGACGTTATCACCTCTGTTTGACGCTCCTTGGCAGCACGCGACATCTCCTTGCTGACCTTGGCTGGTTCCGCTTGAGTAGTTTCCATCTCTGTATCGGATTCGGAGTCAGAGTCTGAAGAATCAGATGAGTCGGAATCGATCTCCTCGTCGTCAGAAGTCTCCTCACCTCTCTTCAATGTTTCAATCTCATCGTCATCTGGTCCATCGTAGGAAACAGCCTGCTTGGTCTCCTTCTCGTCGTCAATCTCCTCTTCATCCTCAAGAGACTTAGCAACGGCCAACTTCTCAAAGTCGTCCTTACCACTGGACTTACCAACATTCAAGGTGGTGTTCTTCTTTTGCTTCTTGATCTCTCTGATAATTTGCATCTCCAACTTGTTCAAGAACTTGGATGTGATGACGTTCTCCAAGTATTGCAGCGAAACATCGTATTCGCCTTGGTACTCTTCACGTGTGTAGAAACGTAATCCAATGGCATAGGATCTCACGTTCGAACCATCTGGTGCTGCAAAGGTACGCTCGGTAACGACAACCTTGTCAATGAACTCAGACAACACGACTCTCGCAACAGACTTACAGAAGGAATCGGCAGTCGCATCGCTCACATCGTTCAAAATAGGCAAGGTCATCTGTGGGGTCTTGATCGCAGCAGAGGCAGTCATAATGATTTCTCTCATACGTGGAATACCCAACGTGACGTTCGCGGCACCGTGACCAGCAAAGTGGAATGTGTTTAATGTCATCTGTGTCGATGGTTCACCAATAGATTGAGATGCAATGATACCAACAGATTCTCCAGGGTTGATCACAGATCTCATGTACTTGAGTTGCATCAATGCTCTGAACTTCTTCTCTGTGATCTTCTTTGATCCTTCCTTGGCCTCCTTCTTGCTGGCAAACAAGTCTGGGTTCAGCTCAACAAACTTGTCCAACTTCTCTTCGAACTTCTCGGATACCGCACCCAAGTACTTGGATGGGTTCAAAACGTTCAACACTGGGTCGTACTTGAACTCTTGCGAGTAGTGTGGGAGATCGGATTGCTTCTTGGCCTGCTTCTTGACCTTCTTGACGTAGGATGGAGCTGCGTCGGTGTCCAAGTGAGAGGATGCAAAGGTTGGGTTGTTCTTGGTCAATAACGCATCGTAGTTTTCTGCACAGAACTTGAACTGGTCCATGTGTGATTGCTTAGTTGTGTCAATCGCGTCTCCACCGTACAAGAATTGGATCAAAGTACCGTCAGCATCTCTAACAGAGTTGTCGTAACTCACGTGTACACCCTCCAACTGTTTGGTCAAACAACGTTGCAAGTATCCCGATCTCGAGGTCTTGACGGCAGTGTCAATTAAACCTTCACGACCAGCCATACAATGGAAGTAGTATTCTTGAGGTCTGATACCAGAGTAGAAACGACCCTTGATGTAACCACCAGCACGAGCATCAGTCTCAAATGGCTTGAACGAAGGCAATGTCTTACCAGAAACCATGACTGGGACTCTTCTACCTTCCAACGCTTGTTGTCCCAAAAGACACATAATCTGCGAAACGTTAACGTTGGAACCCTTGGCACCGGAGAGCGCCATGGCTTGCATAGAGTTGTACGGGAAACGCTTCATAGTACCGTCAGGCACACACTTGGCAACAACCTGCGATGTAATAGCATTCACCTTGGATTGAGTGACAGCATCCAAAATTCCCAACTTGTTGTCGTCACGCAAGATTTCCTCCAAACGTTTGAGCAACTCGCGGTCGTTGGACTTGGTTTCCTTGGTGTCCAAGTTGGTCACCTCGGCAGCAGCGGCTCTACCAATGTCGACAGATTGTTTTAAGATGTCCTTTCTCCATTGGTTACCCTCTTCGGTCAATCTCAAGTCGTCCATACCACAAGTAAATGCTTGCATCATAGTGAAGTTGGTGAACAAACGACCCAACACAGACAAACACTTGCCAGCGGTTGCAGGTCCGTAAACCTCGTGCAACGAGTGCACCATACCGTACTGAGAAGCACCATACTGCGACTTGTCCAAGATACCACTCACCAACTCACCATTGTGGAAGATGACCTCGTTTTCGGTAGATCCAGCACCCCAGTAATCAGACTTGATCTTGTTCTTGGAATGCAAGTTCATACCTGGAACATTGTCTGGTTTGATGTTTAACAAAAGAGTTGTGATTACCTGTTTACCGGTCCACATTGGTTGTGGCTTGAAGATGGCAGGTGGAACAGTGACAAGCTTGGTTTTGGTGGTGTGGCCATCCTCTGGTCTGATACACCCGTAAACCAATTGCTGATAGGTTTCTCTATTGAAAAAAGAGTCTTTGCTGGTCAACCACACACCGACGGAAATGTGATCCTGAATCAAACCTCTCAATGGAGCACCTGAAGTAGGGGTCAAATATTGCGAATCGGTGTTGGCCAAGTTCATGGCTTCAGCTCTGGCGTTTTCATTCTGTGGGAAGTGCATGTTCATTTCGTCACCATCGAAATCGGCATTGTAAGCACCAGTGTTGGCGTAGTGCAATCTCAAGGTCTTTTCACCTGGCAATACACGCACCATGTGGCCCATCATAGAGGCCTTGTGCAAGGTGGGCTGACGGTTCATAATTACCACATCCTTATTCTTGATATGTCTGTACACCTTCTTATTGATTACACTGGCACCGTTCGATGGGGTCAACAACTGGTTGGCAACAGTCTTACGCTGTTCCAATGTCATGCCAATCAACGACTGTAAGTGGCCATCTTCGTTTTGCACTTGAACTGCACCAGGCCACTTGTCTGGTCCGTTTATCACAGCTTGTCTCAACTCAGCTGCATTGTGAGAAGTGACAGGTTCTGGGTATGTCAACTTCACCGCAAACACAGGAGGCACACCAATCTCGTTGGTTTCGATGTTAGGGTCTGGCGAAATGACGGAACGAGCGGCATAGTTAACTCTCTTACCCATCATGTGCTTTCTGAACAAACCCTCCTTCTTTTCCAAAGCTTGCTTGATACCTGGAATAGGAACTTTACCGGCAGGCGCATTAGAGTTTTTGGTTGCGTCAATAAATCCATTCACGTCGTTTTGGATGGTGACAAAGCTGTTCATCAACCTGTTGAAAATGATCTTTCTTTGGTCGACGCTCAACTTCTCTCTATATTGTTTCGAGATCTGGTCGTTCAAGTCTCTTATCGACAAACACGTCTTTAAAATGTTCGCCAACAACTCGTTCTGGGAGTTTTCATGGATCTCATCTCCCAATTTCAGCGGTAATCTGAAACGAGTAGAAGGAACAAGTAACGACTGTCTGAAGAAAATGTCAGCAGTGACTTTTTCAGTGGTGTAAGGTCTCGAGTGGAAGACAGTCTGCAAAACGTCTTGTTCATTTTCAAAGACTGCTCTCAAGATATTTCTCACTTCACTGGACAAGACGTACTTGGAGCCATCTTTGTGCTTGATGTTGGGCATGTTTTCGTTCAGCAGTTGCTTGCCGTTCGCTTTCACCATGTCAGGACGCATGACACCCTTGACTCTGTTATTGGTGATCTTCTTTTCTGGTAATGCGTTTTCAAAGATCTTTACAAAGCCTTCCTTTCTGAAGGATGGCGAGTACATGGAACAGTGACTACACTTGCCTCTGCTCAAGATTCTCTTGTAGAATGCATGAATGGTTCTCTTTCTCTCGTCACTGACAGAAGCAGTCAACACACCTTGGGTAGTAGTTCTACCTTCGGCAATGGCCTTGGAAATGGCCTTTGCAACAAAAGACTCACGTCTCAATCTCAAGGCATCAGTAGCAGCCTTGTCGATCTTGACATCCTCATCGTCCTCATCATCATCCTTAGCACCATTCACAGGTCTCAAGTTCTCCAATTCAGAAGCTTCCAAAAGCAATCCGTACTGGATCAAGCGCAACTTGCACTCGAACTCATGTGTTTCCTTCGCATCCATTCTAAAGTGATGGCAAAACAAACAGGCCGACCTCAACAAGATATAAAGCTGACTGAAAAACATTGGGTTGTAAACGGGCACAGGCAACTCAATGTGACCCAAGTGCCCAGGACAGAACTTGTCATCCAACCCACAAGTATGACATATGTTACGCAAGAAAGCACCCATGCTCAAGTCATAAAGACCTCCGCTTATAGGATGCCCTAAGTTGTCGAAAACAGTCGGATTGGTGATCTGCTTCGCCGACAACCTTCTGATTTCGTCATCAGACAAAACACTGAAATCAACACTGGCGATCTCAGACCCTACAGGCTTCGAAATGTCCATCGTTGTTCTTGGAAGAGTTGATAGAAGTTCAGTTTTTTCACCTCATCGGAAAAAAAACATAGTGTGGGCTGGTATTGCGGATCGGGTTTTTTGGGAACTTAGAAAGTGCAGAAGAGGATGGGAGCAGGTAAAGAATAAAGGTGTGGACGCTGCTGTGCGGGTAGCAGGTAAAAGTTGAGGTGTAGTGGAGGGATCTAAAGGAAGATGTAAGAGGCTTTGTTGTATAATTTTTGGAGAAATTAGTGATTTTGCTTCCTAGTTAGCTAAGTATTACAGAGCATGCTTATGTGATGGGTTCGTAATGCAGAGGGTGGGACGTAGGGTTTAGTTAGTTAACAGAAACTAGTGAGTCAGTGTTGGAATAGAGCGTGGAAGCGTCTTGTAAGAAGGTGTTTACTAATGATTGTTACGATAAATAATAATGCTATGTAGTATCATACATGATAGTGCTATTATAGTATCATACATGATAATAGCTAAGTTACTTTAATTTTTACACTTCTATTAGAATGCTCATCCTCTTCAGAACGTCTATGGATAATCTTCTGTAATCCTGGTGTTCACAACACACAGATTCATAGATCCATTTTTAGCTTTTTCGCAGCCAAGTTTTGCATGGCATATGCAACAAGTATTAGCACAGTTTTTTAGGATTGACGAAAAGCTTTACAGCAACCTCTCACTTGTCTGTATTCCCTTAATACAGTCTACTGAAGGTATAGACTGACCTACTTGTCTTCTCGAAGTTTGCATTCCAATTGGCAGAACACTCCTGCAAAACAGGTGCTTCTGGATCATTAAAATCGAAAACAGTGTACATAAACATTGGTTTCCTGCTCGAAAGCTGTCCATTAGTGACGAATCTCCTAATGGCGTTGAACCTGAGTAAAGGATTTCTCTTACGGTAGCTGAACTTCCTCCATACTTCTCTGACTTTAAAAAAGACATCTCCTGCTTTAAAGGTATCATTCTTTGCCTTCCCCCACTTAACATGTGTGTGAATTTTCATCAAGGTATCAATGCTAGAACCAAGAACGCTATTTAAGCAGGTTACTGTTCGTTGAAGTACTTTCCTATAGCATTTTTATTACATAGCATATCTGACCAAAGAAATTTACAAAATTCTCTCGAAAACTGACAAATATAGCAGAATACATACAAGATTTATTCACAACCTAACATTCTACGTCATTAATACTCTTGAATAGATTAAATCATCCACTTACTAGTTAACAGAAACAATAAAAATAGTGACATTACTTGTCAGATTTTCCAATGTGCAAACCCTTTTTCAACAATCCAAGGCCTCCTCCGATACCCTTACCAACGGTACCAACTCCTTTCACAACACCCTTACCAGCACCCAAGCCGACGTGACCCATCGTACCGAATGCATCCCCAATGTGAGTACCCGATTGGGCAAATACATTAAGCACAAACTCAGGCTTGAAAGACACACTTAAGTAAGCAACTCCTCCATCTCCCTCATCTTCGGTGATTAAGTCAACTTCGAAATCAACAGGTTCTCCTGTGTTAGGAATCTCCGACAAGTCGATGTATCCAATACCAAGCAAGTCGTCCTTTTCTGGACCTATGTCCCAGTCCATACACACAACCTTCAACTTCGAGTCGTACTTATTAGCTACCTGTACAGTACCTGTCTCGTTCCACACTGGCTCCAAGGTCCTCTTGATCTTTTTCGTCTTGAAGAACAGCTCCTTGTCGGTGTTCAAGAATAATTGAATGTATGGATCGGACTTTCCATTGCGGTCTGCGGAGATCAATCTCTCAGCATTCTTGACCTCAACAGTCAACTTACCTGCATTGTTTATGGAATCTTGTGGAGGAATGGCAGTCTGGTAAATGATAGGAACCCAACTGAATTGGATCTTGAACAGAGCCTCAGCAGCTCCAGTCAATGTGATGGAGGTTGGTTCAGTGTATCCATTTCTGATCAATTGTAAGGTAGGAACAGTCAATTCAGCAATTGATTCCTCTGCTCTATTGTCGTCCTTATTCTTCACAATTCTAAAGTGTGCCTTAGACCATTCCAATTCCTTAATGGTTGTGTCTCCAGTGACTCCAATCTTGATGTCTTGCATCTTCTTGTCCAACTTCGGGGAAACAAAATCGTGATGTCCATGGTTGTCAAAAAATACCTGCAAGTAGACATTCTCCTTCTTGACATTAGCACTGAGCACCTCGTAAATCAAAATACCACTAGTGTACTCCATCAATTCGTCCAACGACAATCTGAGTTTGGAGCTTTCTTCCTCTTCCTCCATTTGTTCGTTTTCCTTCTTGACAGTAGCACTCTCTTCTGTCTTCTCTTCCTTCTTACCAACACCAGGCTTGTCGGACTTATCCTTGGCGTTCTTCTGTTCCTTTTCTTCCTTCTCCTTTTCAGCCTTAGCCTTTGCCTTTTCTTCATCAGCTTCCTTGATGTCCTCCAAACTCATAACGGGCAAAGCAGGGTAGAAACTGAGCGAGTAGGTCAACGAACCCTTTGGTCCCTTCTTGTGAATCAACTTGGAAACTCTCTTCTTGGTGTCTGCATATTCCACGTACTGTCCGGTTTCGTCCTTGCCAATAATCAGGTTCAACTTGACGTCGAAAGATCCCAAAGTTCTGTCAGGTTGAAGTTGTTCAACATCCATAACTTCGATTGTCAATCTCTGGTTAGGAGACGAAACAGAAACATAGTGGACTTCGTTCCAAGTAGGGTCCAAAGTCGACTCCACAGCAGCAGTTCTCAGTCTCTCGAAACCATTTACCAAGAGTCTAGCGTATGGATCGACCTTTCCAATGTGTTCCAAGTTACGTAAGTCTTCTGCACGCTCGACACTGACTCTCACAGTACCGATTGGTGGGGCGTATCCACCAGCACCGCTCGAGTCAACCAACTTAACAGATTTCCAGTTACAGGAGACACGCACCTCACCACCCTGTGACAATGGGAACCAAGTATGATCGACCTGCGTAGCGTCAATCAATTCGTTCAAACGGACGTGCACTTGGCCAAGAGTCTTGCTCAGCTTCTTATCCTTAACAACAACCTTGATCTTCGTCTTTGCACGGTTGTGGATAATACGCTCGATAGAGACACCATAACCAGGGTTGTTTGTGTTTTTCTTGACACCAGTCGTTAAGAGCTTTTCGCTGTCACAGTAGAACTCAACGTACGTAGATGCTCCCTTTTCGTCTGAAGTCTTCAAGTGTCTGGCCTCAGGAACTTCAATGTTGAAGATACCAGTGTTCAAGTCAGGAGGAGGAACAATAGCACCGTCAACTTGTCTGACAGGTTCCAAAGTCTTCAAGAATTCCAAACCAAACGTCAATTCTCCGACAGGTTTGTTGTTTCTGATGACAGGAGCAGTGATATTTGGTTGTTTTTCGTTGTCAATCATCGATTCCAAGTCGAATTGAATCGAGCCAACTTGTCTATCCTTACGGAACTCATTATAGTCGAAAACAGAAATGTTCAATGGCTCCGACAAAGATTTGACTGGAATGTAGTGAGTCTCGTTCCAAGTAGGAGTATCTGTGTCTGATTTGACAGTGGTTTTGGCCAAAATGTCATTCTTGAAACCAAACGTGGTGTATGGGTCCATGGTGTTTCCAATAGTGTTGTATCCTTTCAATCCACGGGCGGACTTGACCTTAATCACAAGCACACCGATCGAGGAGTTCAACGAGTTACCAGCAAGCAACTGCTGAACGTTCAATTGGAAGGAAAGAGGCGAAAACAACATCGTACCAACATACTTCTTGATCATATCATTGATAAGAGGGTACAAACCGGGGAAACCCAACACTTCCCAGTTGAAAATCGAGTCTCCCAAGAGCTTTGTGTTAAAATCAATGGTTGGTGGTTCCAAAAGCGAAACGTTCACAGTCTCAACGTGTGGGAAGGAGGACATCATTCTTAATCTGACACGAGCCAATCCCTTGACAGCAACGTCAGAAACAGAAACGGGAATGGTGACACCAAACAAGTTCAACTTCACGACAGTTTTTTGGTTGACGGTGTTCTTCATTTGCTTTGCAGTGGAGTCTACGATTGTGTTTGGAGTGAAGGAGAATCCCCAATCCATAACAACAACGTCATCGTTAGTTCCGTGCAAGGTTTTGACCATGTCGATACGAGGGGGTTTACTACCTGCTGTAAAGCTGTCAATCCAAAGTGCCTTGATGAAAGCTGGGGCAGGGGAGCTGGCCAAAATCGGGTTGACCTGTTCACACACAATCTGGGCGATGGAAGGCTCCAAAAAATACCAGAATTTCTCCAAGAAGCTGTTGAGCCAGTCCATAGTTTCATAGTCGTTTTCAATTGACTTGACAGAGAACTCTCTCTGTGCAGCTTCTCTTAAAATCGTTCTGTACTTTTTGATCGAAGTACGGTACAAGAGCGACATGGACAAAATCACAAAGAACAAGGGGGCCAACGAGAATCTGAACCATCCAATGACGAACGAGAGCAATCCTCCGCCCACCAAGTAGCCTACATTATGATACCAATCACCATACGCAGAACTAGGCAAGTACTTGTCAAAGATCGAGCCACGCGAAAGCAAGTCCAATACCTCATCTTCAAAAGTCAAGGTGTCGTCCTGCTCCCAACGACCCACTTCTTTCCATCCTCTATAGGTGGGGTCGACGGACTTTCTTGAAGGTGGTTTAGTAGTGACATCCTTAAGGTCCAAGTCCTCACTTGGAACTAAATCCACAACAGCGACAGGCTTTTCCAACAGCTTCTTAGCTTGGGGTTTGCCACTGCTTCCATTCTGCTGCTCAGGTTTCTGCTTCTTGTCAATTAATTTGTCCAAGTCATCTTGGTTTGCTTTCTCAGGAGGTATTTGCTCAGGAGGATTAAGTATCTCATCAGGCTAGAAAGAACAGGTTAGTATCGTAAGCATTACCGTCGCATTAAACAAAACAAAACATACGTTAACTGGAGCAATTGGCTCGACACCACCACTAGAAGACATGTTCAATGGAGCAATACAACTGACTTTTTGTTTGTTGTGTTCTTCGATAAAAGCCTCGTGAAGGGTGAAATTTCAGTTGTTTAATCCGGGTCATGTGACCTAGATAACCATGCCGTGTCTTGAGGACGTCAGTGTACCTGGGGGAAAGTGATAAAAACGTACGAGGAGCAGTGGAGCATAGGGTGAGCAGGTAGGGTGAGAGAACGGCTTGGTCGCTCAGTCTTCATTTTTGAGTTAATGGGGTTAATTAGTGGAGCAATAAGTATTCGTTTCATTTATGGTTATGACTGGAAGAGTTGTTAATTAAGGAGAGAAGATTCAGTATGGTTTTTCTTTCGCTTGTGTATACCCATGTAAATGTTATCTATGATAGTTGAGATGGTTGGTTATTGGCTGGTGTTTAGTTGGTGTCAACTGCACTAGTGTCTTTGCTCTTATTTGCACCTATTTGCGGGTTCTTTTGAAGTGATTGAGTCGGAATAAGGCAACCAGCTCCTCACTTGTTGAATTGGAAGCCCAGACAGAGCTATTGCTTGCGTAGTGTACTTTCAATGTGCTCACAAACTATTTGCTCCACTTATTCTACTCAGATTAAGCAATGCTTATGTACGTTAAGAGTCAATATTCACTGAACGATTCTTTCGGTTTGCACCAGCCAAAAACTAAGATACTTTGCAGAGATAGTGTCTGTATTTGTTACATGGTGAACATATTAATGTACAATTGTGTTAATTCTGGGTCGTTACCCTGGCAAAAACCAGCCATTCACATTTCTTCGTATTCTAATGCACTCCATTTCACGATTAAACCGCAGCAGAAGCTCTGTTCTTCCTCTCGGCTGTACTCATCGTGTATATCAAATCTATCAAGTATGTTTTCCGAATATAACTTACCTCATCCAACCCATAAATATCCTTTGCAAGACCATTGTATCCTCGACTTCTCAAATCGTTTATGACGTCTTGCATTTCTTTTCTAGTCATGTCGATTTCAATTATCTGCCCTTGCAGCTCGTTGTTCTTCCTCAAAAGGTCAAGGAAGCAATTGAACACCTTTTCCATAAGCTCATCGTTCAACTTGATCCACGACAGTTGTGGAATATCCAAATCTGGCAGGCTCACCAATTTGTCATTTCTAAACTTTTCAACCTGCTTCAGAAATTCGATATTGCCACTGGAAATACCCCGGCTCATCATCAACGAATCTGGTGTTATGTTCACATATTTATCATGCAAGCTGATTAGTCTGTTGGTGAGCTCTATGACGTTTTGGATATCCCATCCCAGCGTATTTGCTGTTTCGTAGAGAGTGATGAATATCCTGGTACTTGGAGGAAGTCCATACTTCTCTGTCATCATGTTAAGCAAGTACATTACTTTTCCTGGATTGTCTGCCACTAGTTTGATCATTATGTAGAATGTCAGTTCTCCAGGGTAAATTGAGAATTGTTGTTTTGGTGGTGTACCTGTGATTTGTTGGATGTTTTCGTGAATTCGTATCAACAGGTTGTATGCTCTCCGGTCCTCCGAGGTCAATCTTTTGTATATTCCCAATTCAACCTCGTCGGTAGTTACGTTCTCCCACTCATCAAACAAGTTGACAAACAACTTCTGTGCAAGGTCTCCATTTCTGTTTGCAACAAGAGACCTCAACAAGGCGTTGATTGTCCTTATATTCATTTGACATGATTCCAAAAGTTTAACCAAAGCATGCAGACTCGAGCCAAAAAATTCTATGAGAAGTTCGACAGTACGCGAGTTTGCAACGGAATCTGGGCTTTCAAGTGAAATGTCTTGTATCACTTGCTGAACCACGTCTTTCTTTTCATGCCGTATAGCATGGAAAAGTAAAATATTGTACGTATCTATCGGCACTCTGCCCAATTTCTTTGTCATGACCTGTTTAACCTGGTCGTAGATTTCCATGTTGAATGGGGTGTACTTCTGCAAAGGGTTGTAATCAACAAGAGCGAACATCTTTTCAGTTATGCTTTGGTGGTCTCTGAAGAATAAGCAATAGACCATTGCGTTTTGCTCGTCAACCGTCAATTCAAAGTCGTTTCTGTTTAGGTCGTTGAGTATTCGGGTGAATTGTGTTGTGTATTCTTGACGTTTGGTGAGCATTTGTTCAAACTCATGTCTAACTTTCTCTGCGGGCTTTGCTACAACCGTCGTTGTCGAAAGTGCGTTCGGCTTCTTGAACTTGTTGTACTCAAATACAAACGTATTGAGGAAATCCATGTATTCCTGGTACTGGAGTTGCAGGAACGGATTGTTCAACTTTTCATAAGCTTCGAATAAGCTTTTATGGTTGACTTTGGAATACTTTGATGAGTTCGTCACCCAGTTTATAATTGAAAGCGAGGGTGACGGCTGTAGTGCTGGTGAGTTTGCATTCTGAACTGGATACAATAATTTGAGGAAATCGGTATACGAAGACATTGCATCAAACTCTCGATTGGCATGTTCGGCAAACTTCGCCTTTCTGTTATTTAGTACCGATTGATTGTAGGAGTAAACAGTAGCATCACAGCTTTGAAGTCGATTCCAAACGTCCCATTTAGATGACGTTCCGTAGAACTCAGATAGCTGTGCTTTGTTGGTAGAGAGTTCCTTCTCGATGGATTCAAGAAGGGATGGGGAAGTGGGAGTATTCTTGATCTGAAGAACTACGTCTTCAAGGGAACTCAAGGAACGTTTAGCAAGCTTGAATGATTTTATTTTGCATAGCGAATGCTCGGATAAGTGTCTTATAGTAATCATATCATACTGCCAGACAATGAGATGAAAATGGTGGTAGATTTTGCAGTAAAAAAAAATCTCTTCTTTTATGAACTTCGTAAATTAGTGGAAAGGATTAGTGATGAAAAAAGAAGTTAGCGACTCCATCGCTAGCTTCGTCGCAAAATTTAGCGACTCCCTCACTAAGAATCCTCAATATTTACCAGTCGCAAGTTGAAAAATTCAACTGAAAAAATTTCAACACCATGAAGATCCAGACCAAGGCCGGACAGGTTCTCGAGAGAACCTCCCATTACTTAAAGGTGGGTGTGTTGCAGAACAAGCCAGCATGGTATGATGTCGTGGGAGCATATCCTTCGCATGTGTCTCTCACCAAGAAGCCTAAGGTGTTTGACAACGGAGCACAGAAGAAAGACCCAAAGTCTTCTCTCTACAAGAAAGTAGGAAGCCAAGGCACGTACAAGACCAGAATGTCCAAGTCAGACAGAGCACAGAAGAACAACAGTATATCTAGAGTACCAAAGTTGACGTTTTTGGAGGATGAGTTGAGAAACACCTTCTACCACCAGCATCCATGGGAGTTTTCTCGTCCCAAGACTTTAGTTGAGACTAGTGGAAACAACCAAGCTGGTTGCGACTGGTCGACGATGTTGCAGTTCTCGAAGCCTTTGGACGGAGAATCGGTTGTGCAGAGAACCTTGTATTTGTTGAAGGAGTCCAAGAAGAATGGAGAAAAGCTCACGTTACTCGAAGCATACGACAAGGCCAGATATGAGTTCTACCAGTTACGAATGCAAGAAGAATTGAACAGTGCAGTTTCGAAAGAAGAATCGGGCATGTACGGAGCAGTGTTTGCGTCGACCAACCTTGAGTGGGGTCTTCAACAAGAACAAGAGACAATTGATGTCTGGGCACAAGTTGCACAAGAAAAGACCAACATCCTCAGAGCCAACGACGGTAAGGGTGACGCGTCGATGGGTGCATCTTTGGAAGAATCAGACAAGGAGAGCAACATGTGGGCCACATAATTATGGGAGAAGCCAGAGCCAACATTTAAAACGGCTACAGCATGATGTGGCGAAGAATGGTTGTAATATTAATGGAGTGGTGACTGAGTATCTGGACTAAAGATAAACGCTTCAACCTTTATCTTAACTTTCGTCTCAATTCTTCATCTCACTGAACCATGTATCCAACTCTAATGTACATAGACTACAACACTGAAATGCAACGTATATTAACCTTAACCAATTACAAAGCCAAATAAAGATGACTTTGCAAGCCCGTAAACTAGGATACCTCTATCGAATCCCTAGTGGGAACCTAATGGTGTTCTTCATGTCCATGTTCGTCCTTCTTGACAAACTTTTCATAAGCAAGATAAACGGAAAAAGCACCGACAGCAATCCCAAAACCAGGGAAGGCGTTTCTGAATCTGTTCAAACGAGAGAATTCGCCCTCGAACCTCCACGCGTCTCTCTTAGCCCATGGGTTAGCCATAATGAATGTGATGAGTTTTTTCTTTATGTCGAATTTTATTGGTGCTTTTGTTGGAGATATTTGGTAGCGCAGGCCTGAATATGGTGGAGGTTGCAAGAAGTGAAAAGTTGGTGAAAGGAGTGGAGAAATGAGAGAGGTGGGTGGTATTACTGGAGAAGTGATGGAGAGTGATAATTTACTTCCACTGTCAATTTATTCTACCTGGTTATCTGGATCTCAGTTCTTAGTGAAAACAGTAAATGAAGTGGTAAATCATAGGTTGTAAATGGGTAATGGTATGGATGAACAATCGCATACCAATGGATTACACATGGAGCTATACCAAAAGTTATTCTCAAGTATGATGAGCTACCATGTCACACTCAACTTTCACCACCAATTCTAATTCGCACAAGCAACAAGACGTCTACTCTAAATATCATCTATTCAATCAAGCTTCTTCACTACTCTCACTCACTCGCTTCACTCGTGAGTCTCTCATCTGAAAATACTGTCCATAAAAGCAAAACTAGACACCAATATATAATAAAAAACCCTTAGCCGCTTAGCTACTCTGTTAACCCAAACCTGTCCTCAGGCACTTTACTTTACTCTTACTTCACCTTCGATCTTGCAGCACCGTCCTTCTTGTGAGTTTTGCTGTGCTGTGCCAAGTTGTCTGTTCTCAGAAACCTCTTATCGCACAGGTCGCACGCATACGGTCTTTCTTTGGAGTGCACCGACCGGATATGTCTTTTCAAGTGTTCCGAACGTTTAAAGAGTTTGTCGCATTCGTTACACTGGAACGAACCGTCTGCGTTGGGCACCATTCCCAGGGAGCTGTTGCTGCTGCCTCCGGCACTCGTACCGACGAAGCTTCCTCCCAAGGTAGGCGGGGTGATGGTTGTCACGGTAGGGGATATGTTATTGTTGTGTGGTTCCGGCTTGGCCTTGTTCCCGGTTGCAATCTGTGCAGTCACCAGGTTGGCAATCGACTTTAGCGACACCAGTGGGTTTGAAGATGATCTGCTTCTGCTCTTCGTCACTTTAGCCGTGGTAGCACGCGTGGGCAGCTGCAAAGTCTGTGTCAACACAGGAAGCATCTCGTCCACCTTGACAGACTTTCTACGTTTCTTGGGGTACCCCACTAAGGATGTGCTCGCGTCAGAATGTACAGGTGTGCCGCTGCCCAAGTCGGTGATTCCGTTGAGGAGGTCGATGTTTTCATTCACGTTCGACAAGCGGCCACTGACCAGGTTTCTCTTTCTAGTGTCGTAGGAGTATGATTGAGACCGACGTTTGGTGATTTCGTTTTGTTGTTGCTGTTGCTGTTGCTGTTGCTGCTGCTGGTGTTGCTCATCGACAGCATACTCGTCGTTTTGTTCCCAAAAGGTGATTGCATTGTAGCATTCGCTCACCTTGAAGTCGAGCTCGGGTTTGTCGCGTCTGAACAAGGTCGAAGGCATCAGTACAGCGGGGCTCTGGTTTGGTAGCTTGGGGACTCCGAACTCTGCATTGTGGGACAACAATTCATTCTGTGGCACCGACTGCGATGGTTGCTGTGGCTGTTGGTTGCGCACAAACAAGGTGGTCAAGGAGGGCAGCGACATGGAGGTGGCGAGCTTGTTGTTGATCAACTCGCGCGGGTTCACGGTCCCGCCAGCGGGTCCCTCGTTGCCCGGCTCTTCTTTAGGTTGCGTGCTCAATTGGTCGATGGTCGACATCGAGGTGGACGCGGTGAGCTCTTCGAGAATCAGAAGGTCGTTGTTGGTCATGGCCAAGGCTCCCTGTTGTGTGTCCTTGTACATGGAGGCCAAGTTAGCCTGGGCCATGTCATTTGTCATCGTGTTGGCAATGGCCGGGTCCACGTCGTACATGGGGCTCTGCGACTCGAGCAGCAGACCCAGCCTCAAGTCGAGCGACAACAAGTTCAACTTGTCTATGGGGACGGATGTCAGGTGTCTGTGCAGAAACTGCTGGTTGTTGGAGTTGTTGTGGTTGTAGTTTATTTTGTTCATGTTGTGGAATTCGGACAATTCGCTCACCAAGTCTGGTGTTGTCATTCCGAGGGAGATGTGGGTTGAGGAGGAGGAGGACGAGAGTGTTGGTGAGCGCGAGGTTGGGTTTGTTGGCTGCTGGTTTTGTTGGGATTGCTTTAGTTTGTAGGGGAATTCCAAAAAGTCTGTATTGACCAGGCCCAAGAGGGCATCTTGGTAGTCAAACGGTTGACCAAAGGAAGAGGCGAGCTGCGGGGCGAACGAGGTGAATGCCTGGGAGTTGGCCGCGAACGCGTTGGTGCCTGCCATAGCGCCAGCATGGCTGGCGCTGGAAGCAACCACGTCCCCTATTCCCGCACCAAACGAGAAGGCCCCACCCAAGTCGATAAACCCATCTCTAGCATCTCTAGCAGCATCTCTTGCGGAGTCCCTGACCCCGACCTGGAACTGCAGCGGGTCCTTGCGCTCTAGATACTGCGGACCAAGCTCAGACTGCTGCTGCTGCTCATATTCGTAGGACATTATTTGTGGCGTAAGCAGAAAAACGCTCGACAATCAATTAGCAAGTGGAAACAACAAGTACACCAAAGTGAAGTAAGCACACGGTTGGTTCAGTAGCACAGGCAATCAATCTCAAGACGGGCCTGGTAGTGGTGGGTATGCTGATCCTCTTTACCTGGCAACACTCGTAATCTGGCCACAATTGATAAGAAAATTGTGTAAGAAAAAAGGACCCACCTCTTGGAAATGAGCCCTGGTTGGTTTTGGGGTTTTTGTTTTCGGTTATGTAACCTAATGGGTTGGGGTGTGAAGTTTAAGTATAGAGAAGAGAGGAGAGTGGAGAGTGGGGGCTGGTGGGACAGTGGGTGGGCCGAGCTGGGGCATGTAGGGTGGTCGGTGGTGGTGAATGTGTAGGGCTGAAAAATTGGTGTATTTGGGTGGCCGGGGAGGATTGGCTGGACGGAGTATGTAGGTCAATGTAGGTTTAAAAGATTCTGTGGTTTGACCGAGGCCGGTGTGCGAGCCATTGGCTACACAAGATGGAATTCGATGAATAGATATGGGTGTGAGATGGTGGGAAATGGATATAGAGGTGGGTATGGATATGTGGGTGATACACATATACTATTGAGACACAGAGAAGTAGAGGTAAAGATGTATAGATTCATGACGTTTAAATTCGTGGTGTTTGTATTCATGATGTTTATATTCATTTCCATTTAACTGAAAGCATCCGTGCATATTCCACGCCAGTGCAGCATAAATTGTAAGTACTTGAGATGTGTGCATATGTACAAGAGTTCCATACAAGAGTTCTGTCTTCACCACCGTGAACATAGAAATCTAGCAGCAGTGCAGCAGCAATAGTATCTGCCTTCGGCAGATACTGTTGGGCTCCAAGTGGAGATCTACCTCAAAATGCAAACAATAGACATCCTCTCCTCTGGTGAAGATAGGATGTTGAAAAAGACAATAAGAAAGAATTGAGTCAGTACACAAACTGTGCAGAACACAACTAGTAGGGTGCGATTCGTGGCTGAGGTATGTTGAGCGGAGGGGTAATACCCGCGCGGTGGTTAATTGTCGGTGGTGAAGATGGAGTTACAGGTTGATTGGTGGATCAACCGATCATAACCATATGGATTGGGATGATGTTTCACAGGCTTCTAGATCTGCTTCTATTTTATGGGTTTGGTTTTGTTTTAGGTAGCCACGGATATGGAAGTGGAGTTGAGAGAGTGGAGAGTCGTGGAGAGGAGAGTAGCGGAGTGGGAGTAGTGGAGAATGGAGAATGGAGAATGGTAGTGGGGAATGAGTAGTGACGAAGGTTGCAGAGGGAAGGAATGGTGACGAAAAGGGAAAAGTGAGAGTGAGAGTGAGAGTGAGAAGGAAAGTGAGAGTGAGAGTGAGAGTGAGAGTGAGAGTGAGAAGGAAAGTGAGAGTGAGTAAATTGAGAATGGAGTATAGGACCCGTGGTAGAGATTAGACTTTAAGCTAGAGTATAGAGTATAGAGTATAAAGTATTCTAAATAGTTAGAGCACACTCTAGCGTACACTAATGAGTGAATACAGTGGAGAGTGTTGCAAGCGGATTTATGAATTAGTGGAGTGGTGAGGGTGTTAGTGAGGTTAGCGAGGAAAATTGAACTGAGTGTGCTGATTTAGCGAGAAAATAGTGCCCAATGAGAAGCGATATGACAGTTTCTATTGAGTATATATACTGTGAAGAATAATGACTGAAGGAAAGGGAAGAGAAGAAGAGAAATAGAGTACAGAGAGTACATAAAGTAGAGTCAGCTGAGTATACTGAGTGCTCCAACTGTTGATACATACACCACTTAGTATTCATTGGGTAAAGTAGTTGGATACTTGCAGGTGCATATTTTACAGGTTATGCGGTTCCAGGTTATGAAGGTAGACAGGTTGACAGGACTATGGTATGGATGGGGTATACAATTCGAGGTATAGAGTTTGGTGCAGACTGTAATATAGAGTATAATATAGAGTATAATATAAAGCATTAGGGTTTGGCATCAATAGCACATAATTTAGTGAGAAGGCTTTTAGAGTAGAGAACTGAGCACTGTAACTGCTTAATGTTATTAGTATACTGACCTGAACACTTCATCAGTTGATAGTATCTGCCAATAAAACGCCACATGATATAGAAGACCCCAACAGTATATTCTACATCGTACGGATATACACTTTAGTATCGATCATGCTACTAAAGAGCATACCACTATATACACTCTCCCAACCCAACAATCATCATTGTAGATCTTCACTCCATCCAGCATAAACACACATTGTTACACCATCCACAAGTTTGTGGTGCCAGCCATCATTGCGCGACCCGCCTCGTCTCATGAATTTCTTGTCTCATTCTCGTCAGGGTCCTTTCAACCATGTGCAACTCTACACTCTATCGTTCTGGTCTACATACTGCTCATTTCTATTCCCAACGCTCCCACCTCCTATCCACCTATCTAATCTCTAGTCAGATCTCTTCTTGCAACCACCCTTATTCCCCCTATCTGCTATCCCATATCTCATTTAATATCTCTCGTCCTTAGAATCTCCCCATCTCCCTTTTTGCACCCACAAAAGACCCTATCAACAATACATCTCCGACAATAGTTCTCTCTCAACTCAAACTATCCATTATCTTTCTCAATCTTCTCCATATTCTCTGCTTCCCCTTCACTCCCACCACTCTCATCACTCCCACCACTCCCAAAACTCCCACCACTCTCATCACTCACCACTCCCAAAACTCCCACCACTCTCATCACTCACCACTCCCAAAACTCCTACTCGCTCTTCTCCGGCATCAACATTTCTACTCCGGCCCACGTGACAAAACCCATCAACCCCTCTACACCTAAACACAGTGTCCTGGCCACGACAACAACACGGCCACCCCTACCCCCCAACATACAGCCCTTCTCCCGCCGTTTTCACTCAAACTTTCACCCTCCCTCAGCTTCTGCAGCCCATCCTCATACCTTGGACTGCACCAGTCCGTACTGAGAAAAAAAAAAGGGAATTACATCATTCTTAAGCGCTTCTTGGTATCAGCATGTCTTCACCGGACGAGACTCGCAATTCGCGTGTGGATACCCCTGTCGATGGTCTGCCGGGATCGCCAGCGGTCGCTGGCTCGCCTTTGAAAGGCCCACATCGCAATAGTCCGCGCAATGGCGTGGACCCTCAATTTCCCCAGCATCTTCCACAGGCCACAGTCCACTTCGAGACTCCCTGCTATTCTCAGCCCTACACTCGCAGAAAGGCAAACTCCATCTCAAACGCTGTCTTGGCGTACCTGGGTCGCAAGAAGGCGGTCGCTTTTGACTACCTGGGTGATCTTATTTCATCGTCACTGTCGTCGTCGCTGCGCAACTCGAGCGAGGAAGACTTGCCCAAACTCAAGTCTGCGGCTCCAGCACATCTTGCCCAGTTCTCGACTTCAGTCACACCATCTCCGAACACAGGCTCGCCAAACACAATCACTCCGAGCCTCATATCACCAATAGTGAGCAACTCCTCAACAAACTCCTTCTTGCGCCGTCACTCCCTCAAGAAGTTACAGTCATACCCATACTATGCAGCCGAAAAGTTGGGCTTATCCAGGCTGCTCGACACGCACATGGTTGAGTTGAACGACTCATCGGCCTCCGGGTCCTTCTCCAACTTGCCCGAATTCAACAAGCGGCCGTTGACAGACACACCTATTGTGCTGAGCATGGCATCACCAAGAGAAGAAGACGACGACAGTGAGGACGAGCGTAGTGGTAAGATTGTCCAGACAAGAAGCATTTCTCACTTGAACCTTGCAGAGATGTCGAAAGAAGCCAATGCTGCACAAGAAGAAAAGAAGAATACTGTGCTTACCCTAGCTGACAGAAGCACTTCCGTCTCGCCACTAACCCTGGTTGACAACCTCAAGAATAAACCCCTCCCATCGATACAAGTCTCAGATGAAATGAAACTCAAAATGGATGTGCAAACCAAACACCTGCTTCTCCAAGACGTGCCTTTGGATATCCAGAAACAGTTTGAAAAGACACCGTCCCTCGAAAAGTTGAAAACATTATTGCTCACCAAGCCACCTCCAAGCGCACGCAAGACATACACTTTGAACATACCTGGGCAAACATCATCAAAGACATCGCCTGACGGGAAAATCGCAAGCGTGGACGTTGGTTCCAAGCTCGTCATTGTCATGGTGGGCTTGCCCGCACGTGGTAAGAGTTACATCACCAACAAACTCACAAGATACCTCAACTGGCTCCAGCACGACTGCCGTGTGTTCAATGTAGGCAACACAAGAAGAAAAGACAAGCAGAATGCAGGCCCTGAAGCCAATCCTCTTCCAGACACCAACACTCCGCAGAACGAGGAGGAGCCCGCACAGCACAATGCCGACTTTTTCAGGCCCGACAACAAAGCGCTGACCACACTCCGTGAGAAATGGGCGATGGACACCTTGGAGCAATTACTCGACTACGTCATTGAAGGACCAGGCTCTGTTGGGATCTTTGATGCCACCAACCTGACCAAGCACCGTAGGCTTCGTGTTCTCAAGCGCATTCAACAACGTTCCAACGGCGAGTTGAAGGTGCTCTTCTTGGAGAGTATCTGCAATGACCCCAACATTATTGAGTCCAACATCAGATTGAAGTTGTCGGGGCCCGACTACAGAGAAATGGACCCTGAGGTTGCGCTCAATGATTTTGTTGGCAGATTGCACAACTACGAAAAGGCGTATGAAACAATCGACGACGCGGAAGAGAACATCCCAGACTTCCAGTACGTCAAGATGATCGATGTCGGCAAGAAAGTGGTGAGTTACAACATTCAAGGGTTCTTAGCCTCACAAACCATCTACTTCTTGCTCAACTTCAACTTGTGTGAGAGACAGATCTGGATCACCAGACACGGAGAGTCTGTGGACAACTTGAGCGGCCGCATTGGAGGCGACTCAAAGTTGACGAAGCGTGGCCAGAAGTTTGCACGCGCGTTGGCCAAGTTCATGGACTACCAAAGACAAGAGTTCCGCAAGCAGCAGCTTGAAGGGTTCTCGACCCGCTTGGAGTTGAAGTACAAGACTATCTTCAAGGAGGACGACATAGCTAATATCGACAACTTCCCCACGGAACCCAACTTTTGCGTGTGGACGTCGATGCTTTGCAGAGCCATTGAGACGGGTAAGTACTTTGACGACACCACGTTCTCGGTGAAGGAAATGAGGATGTTGAACGAGCTTGGAGGTGGGAAGTTTGAAGGGCTCACCTACGACGAGATACAGAGCAAGTACCCTCGTGAGTTTGAGTCGCGGTTGCGCAACAAGTTGAGCTACAGGTACCCTGGTGTGGGAGGCGAGTCGTATTTGGACGTTTTGACGAGATTGAGGCCGCTCATTACGGAGGTGGAGCGGACCACAGCCCACGTTCTTATTGTCTCGCACAGGGTTGTGTTGCGGATTTTGCTTGCATACTTCTTGAACCTCGACAAGTCGTCGATTGGAGAATTGGACGTGCCATTGCATACCTTGTACTGTCTCGAGTCCAAGCCCTACGGTACGGACTACCGCATGTACGAGTTTGACGAGGCACTCGACTGGTTTGTTGAGGTACAGCCTGACCACAAGAAGAACATGAAGGAGGTGGGCGTTGTTTTCAAGGAAAGAAAGTATAGTGTTGTGCCCACTGCACCACCAACTCGCGACAAGTCTGGTCGCAAGGCCAGCAGAAAGCCCACACTTCACTCACAACCAGAGGCGCCAGTGGTTGCTCCATCGACGCCAGACTTGGACCAGCAGTTCAGCGTGCGCAAGAGCTTGAACCTAGGCAAGTCGCTGTCTCTGCCAGGGAATAACTTACCCAGAGCGCAAAACAGCTACTTCAGCCCGAAACAAGAGGCCACGGGGAACATGGGACCAATCGAGGGATACACAACAGGGAATAGTATGAGCTCGAAGAAATTGGAGGATTTAAACAAATTGAGAAAACCATAGCTTGAGTAATGCATTAATGATAATAACGGCTCCGGGGGAGAATAAGGCAATGTAGTTTTTTACATTATTCACGGACATTTGGAGATACTAGGCGAAGCAGAACTTTAGATAGAAGAATGAGACGATAGAGTTGATAGTAGGGTGACTTGATTCAGTAGTAGAAAAGATGAGTATGCAGAGTGAAGACCTTTTCTAGATATGAGGTTGTCACTAGGGGTTCTCAGTTGAGAGTTGCGAGATTCGTGGAGTGTCCCGTGTACATCTTGGTGAATTACTCTACGAAACATTGTATTGAAGACTCCTCAGTTGCTGATTTAGATAGATATGAATTCCATATGAATGACGTTAAGGTAGTCTTGAGTCTAGACGCACTCAGCTTTTAGGAAAACTTGCTACCCTTCTAATGATGGTTGTACATACGAAGTATGCAGCTGAAGGCGTTCCCAACCCTTCCACTTCATTAAGCTATGGTACAATCCAATTGAGTCAGTTTTTGGCACAGTTTGCAGCCAATGCACGTCATTTTTTTTTACCTGCAAGACCCATAGCCCGTTTCAAGTCCTAATGGGGCTGTACCTTGTAAGATTGTTTATCGGGCTTATTGTGACGGATATCTGTGCTACGTTAATGCTACTACATTAAGGTTCCTACATTAAGGTTCAAAGCCTCATATGAACCGTCTTTATTTCTCATACTGTCTCCAACCAAAGCTTTACTTTGTACGTTGTCGCCTTAAAGATGGTCGAACATATTCATATAAAAGCAGGTTGAATCCTTGAATACAACGTATCACCAATTATGTATTCACAAAACTCTGAAGTATGGACTGGCCTCTTTGCCGAACAAATTGCATGGTTCAGCATCTTAGGGTGCTACAGCATCTACAGGTCCGGAAAAGCTAAAAAATCGAAAAGACTTCAATACATGTCAGCCTTACTTTTCAACTACGCACTCTTTAAAGCTATTTCCTCAGGTTTAGGATTAAACTATCCAGAGTTTGAAACTGCGTTTGACTCCTGTTCCACGGCATTTGCTTTGCTATCTTTGACAATGAGCTCCCCATTCTATGATAACGATGATAACGAAGAGGCAAAGAAGGTATGGTGGTCGGTACTAGCCTTGGTCTACATTGTCTTCTTCGTGTTAGCTCTTGTCGGATTGCTGTGCAGCTTTATAAATATACGACTTTTCGTTTACAAAGGATTGACGGCTTACCAGGTTACAGCGTTCATTTTCGCAACGGTAGAATTGGGCTTGTTTGTCAGTGTTGTTGTCGCAATCACAATTGGCGGGAGGTATAAGCGTGTTCATTTCAGTTTAATGTTGATATGTACGGGTCTGTTGATTGTTAAGACTGTTTACATGTTGTTGGTTGCCTTTAGTGCTGATGGAACTCTGAGTGTGTATGCGGTAGTCAATGGTCACCCAGCTTACTACGCAACAATGCTGTTTTTACCAGATCATTTTGTCAGTATCCTGCTTTGTTTTTTGTTTGAAATAGGGTGTCGTTGTGCTGAAGTCAAGCCCTGTGAAGCTGAAGCAATTTCCCTTAACCTGATCAATCCAACTAATTAAGCCAATTTTTGGCACAGTTCGCAGCCAATGCACGTCATTTTTTTCATATCAAGAGCCGTAGCCCGTCACCAAAACTTGTACGAACATGACTGTACCTTTTAGATGACTGCTTGTAGGAAATAAACTGATTGTTGTCTTGGTAAGTTGTTTCTAGATCTAGGCTCATTGCCTTGCATGAATTGGGTCTTGTATACCTCCTATTCTGGCTGAATTGTGCATCACTGAGTGAAGGTGCACTGCAGGATCCGCAAAAACTCCGCATATCAACATCTCAAGCATGACAGAAGCAGAGAATACACAACCCCATCAAATTTATTACAATCAAGCACAGACAAAATGAAAGAGACATTCTAAGTATATATAAAAAATTAAGATTTAAAAATGGAAACTTCTCAATCTATCATTCCTTTCAATGTTGAGTGTAAATTAGGAAACTTGGTATGATGTAAAAAGAGGCTTTGAAGAAGAAAATGATAAATACAAGAAGTGAAGGTATTAATGCAACTCTACGACATATTTAATTGAAATAAAAAACAGATAATTCATCATTCAGATTGTGAATGTGCTTAAAATTATATCATAAATACTATTGAATATGTGATTGGAGCTTTACAAATGGCCAGGTGTCGATGAGAATGTATGGTTTTCATCCAAATGGTTTCAACGAATGTTACTACTTCCTAGTGTTCAGTAGATTAGGAGACTTGTCAATCTCAGGTCTTGTAGTCATGCAACCTCCAGCTTACAGCTTTTCTTTAGGAAAACACACAGTTGCAGCTCCTTATCATCTTTAATCTTCTTCGGAATAAAATTTAAATGAGCTTTCCTTTTCGATGAAGAAAAAAGGAGAGGCCGGTCTGAGAGGAGTAGCGAGCTGTATCAATGAGAAGGCCTGTTTTATTATTCTGAATGAGTAGACGTAGGTCGCCGTACTATCGTAATATCAAATAGATATGTTAAAAGAGACACATAATAAAAATACAGAAAATCAAAGATACTACATCAAAAAGAGAAGAGTGGCAAGCATTACCAGCTACTCCATCCCAGCATGTAGATGGTATTTTGCAACCATTCCTTAAACAGAATACCTATTTGGGCCAAATCCGGGTAACACTCATCGAGGGAAAAATTTTAGACTATAAATACAGGAGGATTCGCTGAAAATTTTACAACTCAGCATCTCAAGCACGATGGACTTGGAGAATCTGGACAAACCAATAGAGGTTGGGTTGTGTGGATTCTCTACTTCTGTCGATGTTTTCTTTGACGAATATGATGAAACTAAGTTTACTTCTTTCCCAGTCCGACTCGACTATGACGACAGGGTTGAAAAGCGCCGTGCCAATATTGATCCTCCTTTGCAGGTGGTGTTTGGCTTGCGGCTTATACTTGCCAGTATTTTACATTTCTGATTCGTTATTCAAATAACCTGCGGAGGCGGACGCTTCCGGTGGCTATTTGCCAGGCAAAAGTGAGATATTAGATGATGAAAGTACCCATAAACATTCGCAGTTTCCTCGGTAGCATCCACAAAGAACCCATCTTAGGATGTCGGTGACCGCTTAATGACCTTCCATGGATGTCTGATTATGTCTTACTTTTGTTTGGATGTAGAACGTTGTTTTTTTTAGGTATGAACTTACTGTAATACTGATCATCTTTTGAGCTTCACTACTTCGAAGAGTAACTGTTGTGTTCGATAAGAAAATTACTGATGTGTTGAACTCATTTTCAGCATCTGATCATTACTGCTGTAGATCAGAAGTTGGGGACTTCCGACTTTCTGATTTTTAGGTCGACGGTTTCTGAAGCAGTATGGACGAATGTTGTATCCAGTGTAATCAGATCCACAATTTTCATGTGAAGAGTACGGCTTGAGCAACCTCAACTTCCTTTCATCCTATGTTGACAGCCAAGGGTGAGCGAGCAATAGCTAAACCATGGGCCAAAGGATGAAATAATTTCAATGGATACACCAGGTCAATGGATAAACCATGGGTAAGTGAACGAAGCAAATGTTATTGACAGACATGCAGAGATCAAGACTGAAGCAAAGCTTCATCCGTTCTACATTTTTCGTACTTTCTTTCTATGAAACCTTCTTCACTATTTCCCAACACTAAGTCCTCACACCAAACAGGTCAATGGACTTAAGAGGCAAGATGAACATTCTGTTCATCCATCTACAGCATTCTCGTCATCATAAGCGCTAATTTTGAAATCTATCCTAAATCTTACCCTTCACGCTTGGAGTGGTCAATGGCCATTGGTAGGTTCCCTCATCCGAGAAAACATAGCCGTGTTTACCCATGAACTCGCGTAAGTGGGTAGGACCCTTCGATCCGTATGGGTAGGAGACCGGCTGAGGTGCATCCTTCAGCTCGATGTAGTTCAACAATGGGGTAAACAACTTCCACGACACGTCCAACTCATCGTCTCTGACAAAGTTGGAGTGGTTGCCCAAGTAGCAGTCTCTGATCAATGCTTCGTATGCTTCTGGGACCCAGAAGTCCTTAGAGTAACGCAAGGCGTAGGTCAAGTCCAAGTCGGTCAACGAGGTTTCTGTGGAGATACCTGGGATCTTGGAGTTGATTTTCAAGTAGATGGCTTCCTTTGGTTGGATTCTGATCACCAATTCGTTTCTTTGGATCTCCTGGAACATACCCTTGGCAACAGGCTTGAATTGGATCCTGATCTCGACCTTGGATTCGTCCAAGGCTTTTCCTGCTCTCAAGACGATTGGCACACCCTCCCATCTTTCGTTGTGAATGCTCAAACCCAAGGCAGCGTATGTGACACACTTGGAGTCCGGCTTGACAGTGTCGTCGTCCAAGTATCCAGGCTTGGATCCGTCTTCGGACTTACCGTATTGTCCCAACAAGATGTCGTCCTTCTCCAATTCGCCAAATGCCTTCAAGACCTTGACTTTTTCATCTCTGACGGCCTCCGGATCGAAGCTGACCGGTCTTTCCATGGTGAGCAAAGTCAACACCTGCAACAAGTGGTTCTGCATCACATCTCTCACAATTCCAATGGTGTCAAAGTATCCACCTCTGCCTTCAGTGCCAAAAGCTTCCTTGAAAGAGATCTGGATCGACTTGATGTGGTTCTTGTTCCAAACTCCGTTGAACATTTCATTTCCAAATCTCAACACAAGCAAGTTCTTCACCATCTCCTTGCCCAAGTAGTGGTCGATTCTGTACAATTCGTCCTCTGTGAATAATGGCGACAAGTCCTTTTGCATTTGTCTTGACGATTCCAAGTCGTGGCCAAACGGCTTTTCGATAATCAATCTGGTCTTTCCGTTCGAGTTGTAGCACAACTTCTTCAATTGCGCAGCAACGGTGGTGAAAGTAGAGGGAGGAAGGGCAAAGTAGAACAATCTCTGCGTCTTCTCACCTACGTTGTTGTCCTTCTCGTACTTCTCCATAGCCTTGTCCAAGGCTATGTAGCCCTCGTCGGCATCATACTGGCCCGAGATATACGACGTCAACTTCAAGAATTCCTCCTTGTCTGAAGACTGGACCTCGCCATCGGTAGCAGCATTGCCCTTGAAGTTGGCCGAGATCCTCTGCTTGAAGTCGTCCTCCTCCAAGTGCGATCTCGCATATCCAATCACCTGGACACTTTTGGGCAAGTGGCCCTCACGAAAAAGCCCAAAAAGCGCAGGAAACGTCTTCTTCTTGGCCAAATCACCACTGGCACCAAACACAACTATACTAACATGTTCTCCAAAGGGGTCTGCGGACATATTTGCTCTTCTCTCGACTCAATTGATAAAAAATGATTTGTCAGAGGGGGGGCACCAAGATGATTAAATACTCGCTTCCAGGCCACAAAGCGCTTGCTTTTTCGTGCCAGTTCTAATTTTTTCACCCAAAAGAAAAAGTTGGGAGGGGCACTGGCCCAGTGTCTTACAAATGATGGAGGGACGGTTGCCGGCGGCCAGTGGCCTAGAATGTGCTAGGTTCTGAGGTTCTGAGGTTGTCGGGTGGAGCGGGACTCCACACGTTCGTTTTTCCGAAGATAAGGTGGATCCGCATGTTCCTGAATTGGATTCCCCAGGTGCACAGGTATAAGTAGAGGGATATGTAGCCATTACTAAGTGTGTCGGTCGGATTACAAACTAATCAGTGCTGTTCTTTGTTTGGTTGCGCTTGCGGCTGATGGGATTGCTTGGTAGTTTGTGCTGGCTTGGGGAATCGCACGTGATAAGTAGATATTGATCGATGAGATTTAGACTAAAGCAGAAGAAAGAGGGAGTGAAAGATGGGTGACATGATGTGAATTGGTTAGTTAGGATACCGGCGATGGGGATACTGACGATTTGATGATATCTCCATACTATAATCGCCACAAGCATACTTAAAAGCGAATAAATCTACACGCACTCCTTTGCCTTGCACTTAGTAATCGATTTTTCTATCAGGTTCCAAAATACGTCAAGAAAGCTGCAAAAGTTGATTCGATATTTTACATGCTCACTGCGTTTTTGGCGTATCTTCTGTGATTGCGTTCAATTGAACGGTCTTATCTGGGGGTTAGTATAGTTTAGTAAAGTATCAGTATTGTCGTAACTATCATCGAGATCTCTGCACACCTATACTTCTCATGCTCGAACTACTCTATCTATCCTTGCTCCTACTATTCTTGACCATTGCTCTTAACTATACCATCCTTGCTCATACTATTATCATACTTATTTGCATTCTTAAATACTTTTTGTCTTTTCATGCAAACTTGTATTCTCTACCAGTACTAGAGATCATGCCATTCATGTTCATACTACTCATCTACGTTCACTCATTCATACCCCTCGGTCATACCAATCCTGATGTGACTAATTTTATCAAGCCCAGCTCTACTCTCTTGTTGAACCACTCTTTATGAACATCGGATTGAGTCACCCTATGATTGAGAGTCACTCTCAGTAAATTTCATCATCAATTAAAAACATTCCTTACTCCACACACACACAGAATCTTTAAATCAATATAATACTCTTTATTACCCGATCGGATTCTATACAAAGTCATATTATTTGGAAAGCAAACCGTCCTGCTCTCCGCTCTCGGTTTTTCCTCCTTCTCCTTCCTTCTTCTCCTTCTTCTCCTTCTTAGGCTCTTCCTCCTCCTCATCTCCAATCCTAAACATCTCTTCTTCTCCTTCAGGGTACCCAGGCATGAACTCCTCATCCCCGTACAACACCTGCCGGTCGTCCTCGCTATCATCGCTGTGCTCAGCTGGACCTCGGCGCTGGTGGCCCAAGTCAAATGAGTCTTGGTCGTCCTCCGTGTCGCTGTAATCTTCCCCAGGAATAATGTCAAACTCAAACTCCTCTCTTCTTCTTCTCCGTCTGCCACTGCCAGGTGTCTTGTGGAACTTCATCAAAAGCAAAACAGCAACAAACCCAACAATCGCAAGCCCAATAAAGTACTGGCCGGTGTGGTCAGATGTGTATTGTTTGTTCTTACCTTCCTCTGGTTCGCCTGACTCAGTCGCAATGGAGCTTGTTTCTGTTTCTTCTTCGGTTCCAGTAGGTTTTGGTTTCTCAGTAGGCTTTCCAGTGGTCTTATCGGGCTTTGCAGAGGTCTTCTCGGGCTTTCCAGTGGTCTTATCAGGCTTCTCAGTTGGCTCTTCAACCTTCTCGTCAGTCTTAGTTGCAGTCTCACTTGCTGTAGACTCTGGAACCTCAATCGTCGAGGCCGATTCAGGGTCCTTGAGCAAAGCCTCTCTTCTCATGGCCGAGTAGTCCGTGTCTAGATCATACACAACAGCCTTCTTTTCGTCAATCGACTCACCAAAAAACCGTAACTGCCAGTCCTGCAACGTAATGTTGTTTGTCTCGGTGCTCGTCTCATCGCCAAACACCTCTAATGTCCACTCACCAAATCCGTCTTCACCCCAATGCGCAACAGACATGAATGTCCAGTCTACAAACCCATGGCCAGAAATGTCCCGTGGGCGCAACGTAGCCAAGTCGCTCACCACACCCGAGGGTGACTTCAACCGCATCGCAGTCTTCCCACGGAAAGTCGACTGTACATTCACCTTCACAGTGACATGCTCCACACGCTCCACGTTCGACACAGCCAAGTCCTTCTTTGACACCTTGATCGTTTCTGTGATCACCTGCTTCTTGGGCTCCACGGCCTGTCCGCTCTGGATAGTCTTGCCTACGGTGTTCACGTCCGAGTAAAACCACGCTTGTGGTTTTACATTCTTCCACTCCTTCGCATAGTGCACCATCTTGTAGGCATCAATCTTACCGTAACCATACTTGTGCGAGTAGAGTTTACCGTTCGCTGTCTTCTGGTAGTTACCGTCGTCCTCGTTCACCGTCACCGACAGCATAACCAGCACGTACTGCACATCTCTCCACGTCAATTTGGGGTTGGCACTCAAGACCATACTGTAGATCCCTGCGGCGAGTGGCGCCGCAGCAGAGGTACCACCGTGATTCGAAGAACACTTGTTTTTGATATCTGTCGTGTGTATGTACTCGCCCGAGCCTGATGAGTACGTCACCACCATCACTGCAGCACATGCTTCAGCGTACAGTGGGTGCAAGCCTTTATAATCGATAGCACCTACAGTGATCGAATAAATCAGATTCGTGTATCCGTCAAAGTTGCACGAATCTTGGTACCGACCTCCGTTACCCAGTGCAAAAACATAAACCGAGCCTTTATCAGCACGACCCTTTTGCACACCCTTGATCATTGCCTTCTTCACTACTACATCGGGTTCTGAAAGCGTTTTTCCATCATCGGTTGGGCCCCACGAGCACAGGTAGATATCGTTCACATCCAAGCCGTAAATCATCGCTGCAGCCTCGTCCGCACTCGTGATACGCCCAGAGAGGATCCGGATCCCACTCACCTCAGCGTCGTACGCTACACCCACACCGCAGACGTCGTTTTTCACAGCAGCAATCTCACCAGCACACCGGGTGCCGTGGTGGTCGTCAAACAAGCGTGGCAACGGCGAGTTGCTCGGGTTGTTGAAGTCCCAGGATCCCTTTTGGTTGAAGTTCGCCGTCAAATCGGGGTTGTTGAAGTCCAATCCGTCGTCGATGACCGCCGCGACCGAGCCGCGGCCCGTCATGCCCTCGAGCCACAAGCCCGACACATTCACATCGTTGCCAGGGTACAACGTGTTGACCAAGTGCCACTGCTCAAAAAAGTTGGGGTCTTGTATGTTGAGTTTGTCCGAGATTTCCTTGGCTGGGAGCTGCGACAGGTCGATGGCTTCCAAGCGTGCCTTGTTGCTCAGTTCGAGCTCCTGTTCGGGTAGATCCCCACGCAAAATCTGCACGGGCATTCTACGCTCGAGCTTTTTAGGCGGCAACATGTGTATCGACCTCAAGTACACGTTGTCCACCAATGCATCGTACTCTTCGGCAAACTCGTCGCTACGCTTGAGTAATTGGCCACGGTTGGAGTTCATATTGCCCAAAAACAGGTTGTGCGCATGGCGTTTGTCGATGCTGAACACGTAATGGTTGTCCATCCCGGACAACTGGTGCTCGAACCGGTAATTGTCTCGGTTGGAGTCTATAAAGTCTTGTAGCGGCTGGTTCAGCAAGGTGGTATTCAACTCCACAAGAAAGTAGTTGTTGGCATCGTAGTCGCGAGGAGGACTATGAGGATGCGCCCGTACAGAGAGTAGCTGTACTGCCACCAGCAACAAGATATGAAACACAGATAACGAGACCATCTGTTGTTGTGAGTAACTTTTCTGCCACGTCTTTTTGGTTTTGATTTTTTCAATTCATGAGCGAATTAACGAGCGCAGCGAGTTAGTTGTGTTTAAGGTGTGTGGGGAGAGGAGGAGTGAGGTGAGTGTAAAGAAAGTGGGTGAGTGAGGGTATGGATAGTTAGAGGAGAATACTCTAGTAATTGGGAGGTTATTGTGTGAATGGCGGTGTCTTAGGTGTGGGAAATATATTGTCGCGGAATTAGCGTGTGAATTGGTGCACTGGATTTAGCGATGATTTGATGGTTATGAACATGAATAAGGAATTGATGGAGGTGGCAAGAGTGAACAGAGTGTATGGAGTGAAACGCACAATGAAGATGCTTGTAGAATGTGCTGAACAAAGACATGGCTGGGAGTTGATTGAGATTGGGTTGAAATGAGTGGATATGGTGGATGCAGATTTGGTGAGAAGACTTAGTGAGACTCGCCGCGAGAATGACGTAGTTGGTGGGATAGACGCGGGGAAACTTCGCTCGGTAAGATTTTCTGAGAGGAATATAGTTGTTACGATCACTGTAGAGTGGGTAGTGAATAGAAGCAGAAGTGAATAAATGCAACAGTGGCTACAAGTAGTAGCGAGCAGAGTTATGGTTAGGGAGTTGTAGCTTAGCGTACTGGCATTATTAGTTTCCGAATACTTTCAAGTGGTGGAATTAAGTGAAGGAATTAATGCGCAGAAGAATATAACCAATAGTATCAAAGTTCGTGAAGTTATTTAGTGAGAGTAAAAATACCAGAATATGGACAGACGAGAGATACCTCGCACCGAACAGAAGAACGAAACAGCATCGCTGATCATCTCTCGCTTACAGAATAATACTGCATTCGCAGAATTATGCTGTGGGTACTACAGAAAGTGTTGCTCATAACTCAGGGTCCACTCGAAACCTACATGTTAATTGTGGAAAGAGGGTGAACATCGACGGTGTGTCTAAGGGCGATGAAGACGCTCACTATAAACCCAAGCACAGTCTCTATTGTATGTGCACGTTTTGAGAACAGTAGCCTCTTGTATTGATACAATAGTATGTAAGTATGTAAGGAAATAAGAAACACAGTGAAGCTTAGAATTAAGATTGAAGGTAGAAGAAGAAAGAAGGTGTTGAACAAAACAATGGCGAAGCCTAGCACCTATCTACCATTAGAGAAGACTTGGTGCTTCGTATCAAAGATAACGTGATCAAAATTTGCAGCCTTTCATGTATTAACTTCATGATCTGATCATATCATACATGAAGCGTATTTAATACATATTCTACTCCAATATAGTACACTATCCAACTGCCTCTCCCACCATCTCTTTCTCACCATCTCCACCACCACCTTCTTTCGCCAATCATATAGTCTGGAGTAAGTGGCTTACGCCATTTTGTATTTCACTTTTGAATTTCACGATCCGGATAAACAGGATCAACATGAAGCTTTTCCCCATTCTCCTTCTTGTCGGCTGCATCGCAGCAATGGAGATGGATATGGATGGTGACAGGGTCCAATTCCATCCTGTCAATGCAGGTTCCAAAACTTTCCATTGGCTTATGTCTGTGTTGCTCCTTCTTATCCTTCCTTCAGTTGCCCTGGCACTGGCTTTTGCAAACAAGTTGCATCTCCTGTTGGGCATCCAGATCGTGTGCACCGCTTATTCCATCTTCGAATCGCTCTTCCTTGAGTTCCCAGACCCAGACAACCACGAAAACCGGACGTCCAAGGGCACCAGCTGGTTCTTGAGTGCTCTTTTGGGGTCTGTTGTTTTCGTTGGATCCTTCATCAATGGCTCCAACTGGATCATCAACAAGTTCTACCCCCACTGGAAGGCTCCTAGTGAAAATGGAATCAATGTGAGGGTCTACAGGTTTCTCTCTTGCATTGCTGTGTTGACTGGCTGGGTCCGTGTGTCCTTGGCTCCTATTGCTCTTTTTGGGTTTTGTTACGGGAAACACACCGGCCAGTGTATTGCCCATGGAATCATGGGACTGGCTTTTGTAGGTTACTCCTTCGTGCTTCTAGTTGTGTTGGTGGTCCCTTGGATCAGAAAGAGAGGCTTGGACACTGGCCAACATCCAAGAATATCCCAAGAATTCATTGATTCATCGGTTATGTGTGCTTGGGGTATAGTCAATACCTTCACAGAACATAGATGGGGAGTTGAAGATTGGTCTATGGGTGATTACCAGCACACAGCTATGGGCATCATCTGGTGGGCTGGTGGTCTTTTGGGTATTTTCCTTTCCAGAAGGGGCAAGCGGTCTTTTATACCTGCCCTCTTGCTAATTTTCACCGGTTGGTCCATGTCTCAACACGCACAACACATGGTTATCTCCACTAAAGTACACGGACTTTTTGGCACAGCACTCATGTCTGCAGGTGTCACACGTATCATTGAGATCCTGCTCTTCCTCAAAGACAAGGCATGTTCCGAGTCTGGTGATATTTTGTCGTTCCAGTACCTTCCTCCGTTCTGCCTCACACTTCTGGGCGTGCTCTTCATGTCTGCAACCGAAGAACAATTGCAGTTGGTACACGACTTGGGTCTGGACCACCTGGCGTACATCTTGGTGGGCACCCTGGCTGCTTTTGTTGTCTTCTTGTGGCTCGTGCTTTTGGTCTGGGGGTACTTGAGAATGGCAGGTTATGATGAGAACGGCCAATTGCTGGGTATCAAGTATGATGAGTTGGGAGTAGATGACTTTGAGCTTGAAGATGTGGAAAGTCCTTGAGAGACATGAATGCTAAAAGGGTATAATTCGTATACGTTAAGCAATAGCTATAATTCAAGTGAAAGCTGTTTGCAAAGTCCACTTTGGTGCATCTGCAAAAAGACTTGATCCAAGCACTACATTTGATGCTGCATTGACTTTATGTCTAATCTACAATATGATCACCAAAACCGAAGCAAGGCCTATTGGCTCGCCATTACAATAAACTCTCTTTCCGTTCTCATTAAACTGACCTAGTTTTGCAGCCACATAACATCTAATTGAAAAAAAAAAAAAAAAAATCTCATCATGCGAGGCACAACCAGATTACAGCTTCTTGACGGAAACGCAACTTGATTAATTCACTTTTACATCATCCTGCTATTACTCCGGTACGTCCAATGAGCACTGCGGTTCTGATAAAGCGCAATTCCAACAACTGATAAACTCCTAATGCTTCTAGAAGCATGTCAGATGAAAGACCCATTCCGCAATACCTTTTTCCTGGAATCACAGGACCGTTTTGCATCCGTTAACACCGACAAAGTTAACCCTAATACAGTTAAGCTTATGAGGATGCTTCTCAAAGTATAAGTAGCTCATCGCTTCTCTGGTTTATCAGTTATTCATTAGATAAACATGAGCAAATACGACGCACCAGCTTTGACTTGGGGACAATATGGAGAGATTCTCGCAGGCTTCTTACCTAGTCTGCCAACGTTCCTTGAAGATCAGTACCCATCTTTGGATGGAAAGGTTGTTTTAATTACGGGTGGAAACACTGGTCTTGGATATCAATCAGTCAAGTCGCTTGCTGGATCGACCAATGCCAAAATCTACATTCTTTCCAGAAATAAAGAAAAGACGTTGGCTGCAATCAAGCAGTTGGAAATTGAGGTTGCTCAGGAGTACAAAAGGGATGTTGCTGGTAGAATTCACTTTATTCAGATCGACCTTTCCGACTTGACGTCAGTTAAATCTGCAGTAGAGAAGTTCTTATCGGTTGAAAAGCGGTTGGATATTATCATCCACAATGCGGGCGTTATGAATTCTGGAAAGACCAAGCAAGGTTTTGAACTTATGCTAGGTACCAATGTGTACGGTCCATACTTGTTACAAAAGTTGCTTGATCCCATATTCTTGAAGACTGCAGCGACTAACAAGGCTAATGAGTCCAGAGTTGTTTGGGTTGCATCCCAAGCACAACTTTTAGCCCCTTGGGGAGGATTGAACTTGGATAACCCGCAACTTGAGGGCGAACCTCAAACGTTGCAGTATTCACAGTCGAAAGCATTGAGTGCGGTTCTCGCTAGACAATGGCCTAAGGAACACGCAGATGCAGTTAAAGCAAACAAGATTGTTAGTGTTTCTTTGGAGCCTGGCTCATTGAGAAGCGACCTTCAGAGAAACGCAGGTTTCCTTGTAAAGTTATCCACTTTGTTGCTCTTCCACCCTGTGAGAAAGGGTGCCTACACTGAATTGTACGCAGCTTTGTCTCCTGACGTGGCACATGAAAAGAATGGTGCACATGTTGTTTCCTTTGGGCGTATGGGGACTTTGAGAAAGGATCTTGAAGATGATGAAAACAACAAGAAGATCTGGGACTTTTTGGAGGGTGAGGTGAAGGAGTATGAGTGAATTTTTGAAGCATAATGATGAGTAGTCTTAAGGTTCTGACTTAAATAAGAAACCAAATCAAGCTTTCCTCTTAAGTGCAATTTGCAATGCACCATTTGCTAGAGTCAAATTCAAGAGGTTGTAGTTTGTTCTTATAATTAAGAAGAAAACTGAATTTAAGATCATGGATATTGCCATGGTAATGGTTATGTGTGAATGGGATTGTATGAATCGTGTTGAAATGGAGCGGAGTGGTGAGTTAAAATGGTTAAATTTGTAAGCACGTCTATGTAAGTGGTATATTCTCTCAATAATCATGAAGACCAGGTAATTTAATACGATTGAAATCCAGAGTAGCTTGCGTACACCTTGATGTTTGATATCACTCTTTCTCCAAAGCCAATAACAGAATGTTCAAATCCGGCGAATGGCTGCAAAAAAAGCACAGTTGAAATCTAATTGAAAATCATTTAGAATTGAGCGATGAATGATGAACCATTTCTTTTGAGAGCTTCACGAGTATTAGGTGGGGGGTGATCAATAATCGTATTTGTTTATAAAAGCTGGCACTTGAAAAGTTTAGTATTCTTAACGATGATTTTGTAGAATACAATTTATAAATTGCTTCACTTGCCTATCCGGTGTCTCGCTGAAAATTACGGGTTCGATCGAAGAATGGTCTTCTACCTAGAAGCTCTAGAGCTTTTCACTGCGAACTCCAAAGTGTGCGCTGATAGGGCTCGAAAATTTGACTTACCTACCAGGCTACGAGAAATGGAACTTGTTGCCCAGCTACTTAAAACTTTAGACTGTAGTAAGTTTCCTAGGTTGAGAGAGTTGAATCTTTCACAGAATTCTATCCTGAAGCTAACGGGGTTCCCCAAGACTCTTAAACTGTTAAGGTTATACAAAAATAAGATCACCAAGTTGAAAAATGATACCTTTTCGGGTTACAAGAAGCTACACTTGTTGGACTTGTCTCTGAATCGCATCAAGTTTTACAAACAGACAGTTTGAAAAGACCCTCTCATAGTAATCGTGGTCTAACGAACAAGAGTTTAAAACGAATTGAAAACTTCGGAATGAAAATTCAAGTTTAAGATTATATCGTATTCGCAGGTTTCCAGAGATTGGAATACTTTATGAGTTACGCTCCAAATACGCGGCAACCTATATTACTGCTTCTGAAGACTAGGTTGTTGTTTCTAGAGGAAAATTGAGTTAAGTTTTTGACTTGAAAGAACTTACCAGTTAATCAGCGCACCCTTATCAATTGAAGAGTGAGTAGAGAAAAGATGTGATATATGTCAATTTAAAGTTGGTTATCATTCTGGTCTGACACAGCATCAACAAAAAGTAATTGCTGCAAAATTGCTAATCATCACCAAAAGTATATCACCACTTGGTATCCAGTGCAACAATTTGCTCAAAACTTAAATACACACCGCTATCCAAAGGTTACATATCATATTTTGCATTGATTTAAATCGGTAGTTTCAATAATTCAACCATATTTCTAATATTTTGTATATTTGCCAGATGAATAGTATCAGAACTGTATTATCTTATAACATCAACACCCAACACCCTACAATACCCACTATTGCTCCTATCTCATTCCTTCGATGATGACTATTATCTCATCACCATTGGTTAAATTAGATCACACGTGACCACTGATATAAGAGTCTGAAAATTTGGATCTATCGATGACAAACGTACTATGAGTGCGATTCTATCTGCTGACGATTTAAACGACTTTATATCGCCTGGAGTGGCATGTATCAAGCCAGTGCAGCCGCCTCCCAGTGCTCTTCACGATGAGATCAATGAAAATGGAGCGGTAGATATACAAATCGATCTGAACGGGAATCCATTAGAGATATCCCAAATCGATGGAAAGCAGCAGCAGTTGTCCCCGGCACAGATTTCGCTTGCTGACTGCCTTGCTTGCAGTGGTTGTATCACCTCTGCAGAGGAGGTGTTGGTTGCTCAGCACTCATATCAGGAGTTCATGAAGCAGGTTGAGAATCCTGGTGATAGGGTGTTTGTTGCAAGTGTTTCGCATCAGTCAAGGGCTTCGATAGCCCTTGCGTTGGGTATGAATGTTAATCAAGTGGACAGACTCCTTGTCAACTTGCTTGTGCACCAAATGGGATTCCAGTATGTTGTTGGGACGAGCGTAGGAAGGAAGTTGTCTTTGATAAGCGAAGCTCAGAACATCATCGAGTCTAAGGACCAGATTCAGGGACCTCTTCTTTCGTCCATATGCCCAGGATGGGTTTTGTATGCTGAAAAGACGCACCCACATGTTCTTCTGCGTATTTCCACTATCAAATCACCACAGCAGATCACTGGATGCCTTCTCAAAGGCCTTGTAGCTGGAGAGAGAAATGTTGATAAGAGTGACATCTACCATTTATCCATAATGCCATGCTTTGATAAGAAGTTGGAAAGTGCCAGACCTGAAGAAGGAGGGGTGGATGTTGACTGTGTGCTCACACCTAAAGAACTTCTCAACTTGCTTGCAGAATACCCCCAATACCAATTGGAAGCACCTTTGAATGAAGCTATTCCTGCTGAGATGAGCCAACTCTACCGTAAATATGCTCCTCAGAACTGGCCAATGGTGGACTACTCGTGGAGCAACGACTTGGGATCTGCCTCTGGAGGATACGCCTACAACTACTTGCGTTTGACCCAAACGCACCTTGTCGGAACCCAACAACACGATCCTTCCAAGTTTGCTATCAGTACTATCGAGGGCAAGAACTCAGACGTGTACGAGATGAGACTTCTATACGACGGGACTGCCGTGGCCAGCAGCGCAGTGGTGAACGGGTTCCGCAACATCCAGAACTTGGTGAGGAGATTTAAAGAAACGGGAGCAGCCAAGGTGAACCCATTGGCAGCACGTAGACGAGCCCGGGTCAAGACCACCACCACCACGGAAGCCGCCGAACCATCCAAATGCGACTACGTGGAGATCATGGCTTGCCCTGGAGGATGTATCAACGGAGGAGGACAAATAAGCGCACTGGCCGAAACCAACGAAAAGGAATGGCTCGCACAAGCATTAGAAAAGTACAAAGAAATACGAGAAGTAGAGGTGGAACCGTTGGTTGGTGAATTATTGAACTGGATGCAAACTTTTTGCACACAATACAATATCTCCGAGACCAGATTACTAAGGACCCACTTCAACGCTGTGGAGAAGCTTGAAGGAACTGCTGCTTTATTTGGAGCAAAATGGTAATAGATTATAGATTGGCATGGTTTATATGCAATAATAGGACCTAAATTGAACCACAGTAGCACAATATCCAACAAGAGTATCTCGATCCTCCATTAAGGTTCAAGGTTGTGGCCCACAAGGTTAGGCTGAAATTGAAGGTTATGTGGCTCACAGCTGGGCTCGGTGATTCCCGAAGCTTCTATGGAAGCTTTGTGACAAACGCACAGAAGAGATGAAAATTAACATGAAACGTTCAGATTTTTCAGCCCAAATGTATTTGCACCCTAGGCTCAGCGGTGTCAGATGGTTCATATTATTTTAAGCGAGGTTAGCACCCTGGTTGCAACGATTTGGTAAGGATGGTTTTGAACTTGAAGATCTGTTTTCTCCCGTATTGAGCCCGCCGTGCATATTACAAATCATTGCAAGGAAGATTAAGTTGATATCCACAGTAGACATCAATTTATAAGCACCCGAACCGATTCACACTCTTTCCAGGGAAAGAAAAGGGCAATTTGAATTATATCAGCCTTGTGCGGATATGCAGTTACGAGAATATGTGCTATTTTCAGTGCTATCGCCGTTCATCAGATGCGTTTTCCTGTGTAGTTTGTACGCGTAAATATGTCGCAATGGTTGCAAAATTAGTGGTAGCCACACCATCTGGATCCAAGCCGAGAAGATGCTCCATCTGGTAATCGTCTCGGGGATAGGTTGGTGGTAGCCACTCGGGAGGAGTTTGTGGATTTGCAGCAGCTGCGGTACAGGCGATGCTTTCGGAAGGTACTGGTTAAGTGCCTTTTGTTTCCTCTGAAGGTATAAGTACCAAGGGAAATCTTGATATTTGAGGGTAAGGATGTCTGTTGATAAGCTAGAAGGTACTGACATTGCAGTGAAAGACGTTGCTGACAGAGGGCACTCTGACCAAGATGCCAGCTCTATTGAGAAGGATTTTGGTGATGTTGACGCGGCAATGAAGTTGGCCGTTGAGCATGATATTGGTGAGGTGGACCCTGCTAGGGACCGTGCTTTGCTTTGGAAAATCGATTTATACTTGATGCCACTCATGTGTACTCTCTATTGTTTCCAGTTTATGGACAAGTCGTCGAATTCGTATGCTTCTGTGTTGGGTTTGCGTAAAGACTTGAAGATGAAGGGTGATATGTATTCGTGGACTGGTTCTGCATTTTATCTTGGTTACTTGTTCTTTGAGTTCCCAGCCGTTAGGCTTTTGCAAAGGTTTCCGGTCGCTAAAACGGTTGCTGTGTTTGTTGTTGCATGGGGTACCATCTTGTGTTTGCATTCTACTCCCAACTATGCTGGTTTTGTCACGTTGAGAACTATATTGGGGATGTTGGAGTCTGCCATTACGCCAGCCTTTGTGATTATTACTGGACAGTACTACAAGAAGGACGAGGTGTTCTTCAGAACGGCGTTGTGGTTTTCGGCAAACGGTATTGGTACGATTATTGGAAGTGGCATTGCGTACGGATTGGCGAAGAACCTCGGAGGCCATGCTATTGCGACCTGGAAGCTTGTATTCATCATTACTGGAGTGTTAACAATTTCTTTGGGTTTCGTTATCTTCTTTCACTTGCCAGACACCCCGGCCAACGCGTGGTTCTTGACAGAGGAGGAGAAGTTGTTGGTGGTTGCTCGTATCAAGTCCAACCAACAAGGGTTTGGAAACAAACACTGGAAGTGGCACCAGTTCAGGGAAGCGTTGTTGGACAGAAACACGTGGATCATTGCGTTCCATGCTCTCTGTTTGAATATTCCCAACGGTGGTTACACCAACTTCACATCCATCTTGCTTTCTGAGAGATTGAAGTACACCACAACCAAAGCTTTGCTTTATCAGATGCCTGGCGGTGCTGTTGAGTTTTTGGGATGCACCCTCTTAGCATTCATTGCTCAACGGTTGAGAATCAGATTGCCCATGGCTATTTTCTCGTTGCTGATCACCTTTATTAGTTTCTGTTTGCTTGCGTTTGCCAAAACAAACCGTGCTCAGTTCTGTGGTATGGCCATGGCCAACGTGTCTGTGATGGGAACTATCTGTGCATTGGCTGCTGTCTCTTCCAACGTTGCTGGACACACGAAGAAGGTGACTGTGAATGCTATTTTGTTGATTGCATACTGTACAGGTAATTTGATTGGACCCCAGACCTTTTTGGCGAGAGAAGCACCCAGCTACCAAACTGCTGTTGTGTGTATGGTTGCGTTCACGGGTATTTCGGCTGCTGCTCTTGGAGGGCTTTGGATTCTGTATATATTTGCCAACAGAGCAAAGGAGAAGGCGCAGATCGACAGTAAGTTTGAGGGTGTTGAGAATATTGAGTTCAATGATTTGACTGACTATGAGAATCCTTATTTCAGATATACTATATAGAATATATTGGGTATTTGTGTTAGTTCTGAATAGTTTTCTCATATACCGTAGAATCTAGTCAAGTACTAGAGGATATGGTGAACTACGAATAATCAACTACTAGAGAATATGGTAAACTACGAATAATCAACTACTATAGGATGTGGCAGACTCTACCACACGTATACTTATAAACCATACAATATACTGTATATTAGAATTGAATAGTATTCAGACACATTAAGTATCGTATCGACGTATAGAACTAGCACAGCATATCACTAACTGCCGATCCCGTCAAAATGGCTGCAAAAAACCCCACAAAACTTAAACTTTCTGGTACAATAAATTCTCCAGTGATTCTGCAGCCTTGGAATGAAGTGAAATCCTACGCGAATCTTGCTTCTTATGGGCTCACCGTAATTTGCGCACCTGAGATAAGAAAGTTTTGAAGATCGTAATCTACACCGTCAACGAATTCAAATAAATAAACCAAATCATGCAAACCCGGCAAACTTAACACATCACTCAAGATTGCCGTCGGGCACAGGCATACAAATTTCACTGCGAAGTGTGCAAGACCTGTTTCCGCATTCAGGTGACCAGCAAAAGCTTGTTTCGAGCACTTTCAAGGATGTAGTCCGATCACAGTACCGCAACCAACACAACCGACACCAATGCTCAAATCCCCACATTGCTCCTCCTTGCTCGGCCTTGCTTACAGCCCCTGGGTATGGCTAAGTTGTGGTGTGTGTGCAGGAATTGAGTGAATTTTCCAGTCTGTAGATTTGAAGGCATTAGCGACACCCGGGGCCGAAGAGATCCAGTCGATCCAGCGACCTAACCTTGATGGTAGCGTATACAAGGTACACTTTTCAGGCTTGTCCAACCCCACTCACCAACCTTATTATCACCCCCCCCCACGCCAAAACCGCGTTCAAAACAATAAATAAAACTTTGGTCTGGAAAGAATCCCAACTTCAATTTCACGACAAAAGTTCACAGTCATTTAAATTTTTTTATAACCAAAGACAACTAGTTCTTTTACACGATACCAGAGATTCTATTGTCTGTATGTATGATTCCCAGTTGAAAGCATTGGGTTGCTGAGGTTGCTGATGGAGTTTTCAATTTCAGTTGCAGCAACATTTCCTCACCCCTGTTCATTCTTCCGTTCATTACTAACCCACATATCCATTAGTCCTATATGTCTAGAAACAGGTTAGCCTTGCGAAGTAATCATGCGTCCTCATTAACTACTGGTGTAATTGCCAAGTTATTGTTTGTTTTCAGCAACTTGCTGAAGTTGGTTGGGGCGATGCCTCTTTTTGGCCGCGATGGGGCCAGCGATGGTACGGTGGGTGCTTCCAAAGCCGAGCACCATCCAATGACCAGTGAGGAGTTTTATGCCAATCTTCTGCTTTCCATCTTCCTTGTTCTTGCCGGAGGTGTTTTTGCCGGATTGACCTTGGGTCTTATGGGCCAGGACGAGGTTTACCTTAAGGTAATTGCTTCGAGTGGAGAGCCACAAGAACGTAAGTGGGCACGTAAGGTGTTGACTTTGATTGGAAAGGGTAAGCACTGGGTGTTGGTGACCCTCTTGCTTTCGAATGTTATCACTAATGAAACGTTGCCTATTGTTTTGGATAGGTGTCTCGGAGGAGGATGGCCGGCCGTGGTGACCTCCACTGCGCTGATTGTTGTCTTTGGAGAAATCATTCCGCAGAGTATCTGTGTGCGGTACGGCTTGCAGGTGGGTGCCATCTTCCTGCCGTTCGTGCTCTTCCTCATGTACGCCATGTACCCTATTGCATACCCCATCGCCATGCTCTTGGACCATATTTTGGGTGAAGACCACGGAACAGTCTACAAGAAGTCGGGACTCAAGACCTTGGTCACCTTGCACAAGACCATGGGTGTTGAACGGTTGAACCTGGACGAAGTCACAATCATCAGTGCTGTTTTAGATTTGAAGGAAAAACCAGTGAGCCACATCATGACTCCTATGAACCATGTGTACACCATGAGCGCAGACACCATTTTGGACGAGAGAACGGTTGAAGAGATCTTCAATGCCGGTTTCTCGAGAATCCCCATTCACTTGCCCAACGAGCCATTGAACTTTATTGGAATGTTGCTCGTGCGTGTTTTGATCAGCTACGACCCCGAGGATGCGTTGCCCGTGACTTCGTTCCCGTTGGCTACGTTACCAGAGACGTCGTTGGACACTTCGTGTTTGAACATTTTGAACTACTTCCAAGAAGGTAAGTCGCACATGATTGTTGTGAGCGAGTCGCCGGGCGAACCCACGGGCGCCGTGGGGGTGCTCACCTTGGAAGATGTGATTGAAGAATTGATTGGCGAAGAGATTGTAGATGAGTCGGACGTGTACATTGATATCAACAAGAACATCAAGAGAGCACAGCCCGGACCTTTGTCCAAGAGAAACTTGACTGTGTACTTGCACAACTTGTACCAGCTGGCGAACGTGTCGAAGAGAAACTCTGTGGACGGCAAAGACTTCGATATCCACCGGATCACGAGCAACAATGATAGTATAGAGAGCAGGCCCAAGGAACAGAAGAAGGTTGAACTGGAGCTGGTGCCTGGGGCCGCGGCTGTTGCTGATGCCAAGTCGTGGAAGCCCAAGAACCCTGCCAGCAACCCACTCGAGACGAACAAGACGTTTGTGACGATCAAAAGACCTAACGACACGCTAGCTAGTACTCGTTCGCAACACCTCAGTCCTACTGTTGGTGTCGTGCACTCGAGTGAAGGAGGGGCGATTCGCGACGCCCAGATGAGAAGATCTATGGACGAGGGGGAAATACCGAGAGGTGTCAAGCAAGCGATTGAGAACGAGTTCCACCACCACCACCATCATCACGAGGTGGATAGTGGAGGTATCGATATACCTGTGCTTGAGCACCAGGAGGCTAGGTCATACCGCACTGGAGGGATCATTGAGTCTGTAATTGAAGTGCAGGGTGTGCACAAGACTATCATTGAGAATGTGAGCGACGAGGAAGAGCCAGAGGTTGCACTTGTGTTAGAAGAGGAGGAAAAGAAGAAGAAGAAGAAGAGGTCGAAGCACAAGAAGAGAAGCGACCTGTTCACGTTGAGCAACTACAGAAAGGGTAGTAACTCGGGCGACTCGTTTTCGACGACGGGAACCACTGCTGCGGGTAGTGGTGTTGCGAGCACAACGGCGAGTGCTGCTGCAAGCACTGCTGCGAGCGCATCTGCGAGTGTACTAGACTCCAATCCTACGTACGATTCGGATGCAGACAGCGACAGCGATCTTCTTGGAAGCAAGTCCAATGGGAAGAAGAAGGGTAGAAAGTGATTACTATAGTATACGATTAATAGGAAGATAATGTTTGATTCTGTAGAGGTCGTTAACTGAAATTGTGCTAAGTAAACTCAAGGGGTGTATTAAAATAAAGTTAGATATTGTAGCTGTGAGATGAGAAGGATATACAAAATGGGTCCACATAAAGAAGAAGTTAGATGAGAAGAATATATAAAATGGGTTTATATAAAGGGGTAGAGATGGAGTAGATGACTGAAAATTCGGCGCACTAGTCTCCATTAATGTCAGTAAAATGTTAATATCTACACGGTAACAATGTATTAATTGTGTTGCGAATATACCCATGAACAATAAACAGATTTAGATAACATCTGATGAAGCCATTGGTTATGGTTTGCTTTTGTGCAACTTTGGAGTTCGATTTTAAAAATCGAAACTCTCATTCACCTGGGCTTCTTGGCTTTCAGGATGGTTAACTTGTATATGTGTTACCATCGAGTGTATTGGGATCGCACGAGCAACATTAGTTAAGTAGTAGTAGAATTTTAATGGATATCCAAAGAGTTGTGTAAGGATGGAAGATTCAGTGCTATTTGGATGCACGTGATCAGGTTTTCGTGCACGGGTATACAGAGTTAGAGTCAGAGTATACAGAGTGTACAGAGCAGAGTTAGAGTCAGAGTATACAGAGTGTACAGAGCAGAGTTGGAGTCAGAGTGTACAGAGTGTACAGAGTGTACAGAGTGTACAGAGTGTGCAGAGTGTGCAGAGTGTACAGAGTGTGCAGAGTGTGCAGAGTGTACAGAGCATAAAGAGTATATGGAGTGTACAGAGTGTACAGAGTAAGAGTAAGAGTAAGAGTAAGAGTACAAAGCACAACAGGTATTCTCTAGCTCAGAGTCAACATTTGGCAAAATGTATTTAAATGTGAGTTAATACTCAAAGTGTCTAAGATGTGCTGCAATTTTTATTGAGCAGCTAACATATCACCAGTGTATCCAAACACCTACCAACAGTTCGCAACCACGAACAAATTGCAGTAACACATCACGTAACACACCACAATAAAAGATCTTATCGATAAAAGACCACAGACAGATTAAACAACGTAAACCCTACAGTGTCGTGTAAAGTACAGATCACAATAGATCAGATCAGACTCATAATCACACACGTGGAACACAATAGATCCCCCACCAACGTTTATATCGCCGATACGATCAAGGGATATCTCACAATACTCCAGCAATACTCCAATAATACGCCATCATACACCAACAATCACCACCAACAATCCTACACCAGCACAAGCACCAACAATAGCACAGCCGGTTGTGCTCTCACCACTCGTTAAAGGCCGAGGATTGTGTAACGGAATAGACGGCATGCCAGCGAAATTTCCTGTTTGGGGCGAATTCATTACGTCCCTTTGAGGTATAGAAGGTACATCAAGAGAGTATGGAGTTGCCATATAGCTTTCAGAGCAGCACAGCAGCTGCTCTTGTTCCAGTGCACCCTACAAGCTGGCAGAATATGCAAGTACTATTCTTTGTGCGTGATCGACAGCAGCGCAGCACACAAACAGGCAGACCCTTCTGCGGACTTTTAGTCTTAATTCTCGCACTTGTGAGTAACTTTCCCGGTGGATACGGCACAGTCAGAGGGAAATGAGCGTAAGCCATACCAATTGAGCATAAACTCTACCAATTCTTACATCAGCGATACCCAGAATATCCCCAGCAATCAGTAATCGTCTCTTCTCTCACCTCCCTCTCACCTCCTCCTCTCACCTCCTCCTCTCACCTCCTCCTCTCACCTCCTTCTCTCACCTCCATCTCTCACCGCTTCCTCCACTACCCTACCCCAAAACACAAACTTTATCGGTGGGCAAAAATTTCTCGCGGAAAATATAACTGGATGTCACTTTTCTTACTCGAGGCTTGTGTGTCAGACCCCCTATAAACGTTAGAAGATAATACATAATGGTGTTCCGCCTGCTCTTTTCGCTGTCGCTGTCGCTGTCTCTCAAGTCGAAGTTCGATTCGAGCAGCATCATCGACAACGTGCCCGACTCGCCCAGCCGCCGCTCGTTTTTTGGCCGCAAGACTTCGCTGAACTCGCTTTCTCCGCAGACGAGTCGTACGTCGGTGAATTCGATATTTAGAAGGAGGACCCGTCGTGAGGCGCGTGAGGCGCGCCACACGCTGTCGCTGCTGTTGTTGCGCGTGGCCCAAGAAGTGAACAAACCAGTGCTGAACGAGCCTGTGTCAGTGCCTGTGGAGAATGTGGAAAAACTTCAATTGGCGGATCAGCCGCAGATGGGCCACAAGACAGGTGTGCCCGAGCCCTCAGGCGAGCTCTCGCCTGAGGCTCCCGCAACAAATGGCATCATAAATGGTAATGTAGAAGAAGGGGCACCCAAAGCAACTGAACCAGCAGCACCAGCACAAGTAGCAGCACCAGCACAACCAGCTGTACCGGCAGAAACAATACCACCCGAAGCCACCCTCGCAGCACCCATTGCATCGACTGCATCAACAGCACTCCCCTCAGAAACAGCAACCCCCTTAGACTCACCGTCCACGACAAGAGGTATGCAGATTGTCAGCGGCCACGGCCACGATGAGTACGAAACAGACTCGGACAGAGCCGACTTCCACTCGGCCAACGAGCTGCAGTCCCTGTTGAACCAGCAGAAACTCGCACACGAGAAGATCCAGCAGCAGATCAAGTCGCCCTCGCCGCCCATGACCCACTCGTCGACAGACAACTCGACGGTTTCATCCACCATCAACTCGTCGAAGCACTCGACGGTGCACACCTCCCCATCAATGGCCTCAATCAGCAACTCCAAAAAGACGCACAAGCACCACGACAAAAAGCACCACTCGTCGCTTTCCCTAAAGCGTTTCTTCAACAAGGTGAAACACCACCACCACCACACCAACCCCAGCAGTAGCAGCAGTGGCAGCGCAGGCGCCGGCGACGCACGCAAACTCAGGCCCGTGGGCTCGTCGGCGTCAGAAGACGGCTCAGACTCACCTTCAGCTCTTTTCCAGAAGTACGGCTCTGTCGGCAAGCACTTGGGGACAGGAGCCAGCGGATCTGTGAACTTGATCACGCTGCACGACAACCCCAAGAAGGTGTTTGCCGTCAAGAAGTTCCTGACCAAGTTGCCTGGCGAGACGGACCTGGACTTCAAGGCGCGCGTGCGCAACGAGTTCCTCATTGGCGAAATGTTGAAGCACGAGAACTTGATCCACACCTACGACTTGATCAAGACATACCCACACACGCTGCACGGCACGGTGCACCACCACTCGAATCACGTCTCGAAGCTCATCAACGAGCCAGAGTTCTACATGGTTATGGAGTACTGCGAGTACGATTTTTTCAACTTGGTGATGTCGGGGCTCATGTCTACGAACGAGATCTACTGCTACTTCAAGCAGATTGTCAATGGTGTCGATTTCATGCACCAGAACGGGTTGGCACACCGTGATTTGAAGTTGGACAACTGTGTAGTGAACAGCCAAGGAGTGCTCAAGCTCATTGACTACGGGTCTGCTGTGCAGTTCCGCAAGGAGTTGACGCTCAATGCACAGTTGAACTCGTCGGTGGATGAGATCTTGGACGACAAGTGGAAGTTGGTGCGTGCGCGCGGTGTCGTCGGGTCTGACCCGTACTTGGCACCCGAAGTGTTGGAGCCACTGAACTTTGGGTACGACCCGCGTTACGCAGACATCTGGTCGATTGCCGTGATCTTCTCGTGCATGATCCTCAAGAGGTTTCCCTGGAAGTTGCCCAAGTTGGCTGACCCACTGTTCCGTGCGTTCGCCGGAATTTCGGACGAAGAAGCAAAGGCAATTGAGCAGAACCCTATTGGCAAGACACTGGAACACAACTATAAAAAGTCGCAATCGTCGGGGTCGGGCTCTGGGAGCACGCCGCGGGGACCGGGACGTCTCTTGCGCCACTTACCGCAGGAATCGCGCGAGTTGGTGGGGCAAATGCTCAAGGTGGACCCCAAGAAACGGTTCCTCACCAAAGACATATTGAATGACGGCTTCTTTGAAAGCATAGAACATTGCAAGGTGGTTGACGAAGAAGTACGCACAGCCTCAAACCACAGCCACCACTTGATAACCGAGGAGGAGTTGAACAAGTTGAACATGGAAAAGCAGAGGGAAAAGAAGTTGAAGGATTCGGGGGTAGCGTAGACATTAGAGGATGTATATAGAGCTAATCAAGCCACTGACACTGGCTTGGCAGTGGCCCCGATATCATTGCTCTACCGATTAGTGGAGCAGTGGTATAATAGACGTTTCCATGATTGCATTATAACTGGAAGTATACAATTGACTTTGGTACATCCCTACAAACCTACTACAAATAAGGTTTCATGTCTAAATTATTGGTTGCAAAATGTTACATACTGTGTATTTTAGTGTTAAGAAACATTATGCGTAATGGAGAATACTGAAGGTATGAAGTATCTTATAGTACACTGGCATTATAATGACTGTGTAGTCTGTACAATTCTTTTTCCTCTTCTCTGGACTCAACAGTAAACAGTGAATAGATTCTTCAAAAAAACTGAGATTTTGATTTTTAATCTTAAACACAAAGGAGTAGACCAGAGCAAGCACGCCATGTTCTTCCAGGAGACGTTTGAGAAGGCACTGGCTGCTATTGGGATACGTGATATATTCCCCGTGGACGATGCAGTGATATCTATAAGCTCAGCCAAAGCAGTGACACTTCCTACATGGGTAAACAACATCGCCTTCTTCTCCTCGATATCAGCAACACTCATCATATTCAGCAGTATATTCTTGCATTTACGCAACTATCGCAAACCGTTTGAGCAGCATTTGATGATTAGGATCCAGTTGATCGTTCCGCTCTTTGCTTTCCTGTGCTATAGCATGCTCACCAACCAGACGTCATCCTTCAATCGGTATTTGTTGGAGCCAGTCAGGGAAGTTTATGAAGCATTCGTCATCTATACCTTCTTCACTCTATTGACAGACATGCTTGGTGGCGAGCGTAATATCATCATTATGACCCTGGGAAGGCAACCTGTTCCACACCCCGGGGTCTTGGGTTATGTCATGCCGAACTTGGACATCTCAGACCCGTACACATTTCTCGCAATAAAACGAGGAATCTTGCAGTACGTGTGGTTGAAACCATTCATATGTTTCTTCACCCTCTTGTTCGAAGCAGTGGGAGTGTACAATGTCAACGATATGGGCTTCCAGTCGTTGTACTTTTGGATGACAATCATCTACAACATGAGTGTGACCCTCTCACTCTATTGTCTTGCCATCTTCTGGAAGATCTTGTGGGACGATCTCAAGCCATTCAAGCCTGTGGGTAAGTTCCTTTGCGTCAAATTGATCATCTTTGCCCTGTACTGGCAAGGAATCATCTTGGCGATCCTTAACTTTTTCCAGGTTTTGCCAGGGCATGACGACGACAAGAGGGGTCTGATTGGTTTGTGTATCCAGAACGCACTCTTGTGTGTCGAGCTCACCTTCTTTGCCATTGGCCACTTTGTTTCGTTCTCGTACCGTCCTTACACGTTATCGCAGATGCCAAGCGGACGTCTCCGCTTCATCTATGCCCTCCGCGATACCCTAGGCATCAAGGACTTGGTTCACGATTTCAGATTGACCTTCCACGGTGATTACTACAAGGACTACAAGCAATTTGACTCGGTCGAAGTGCTCATTGCGCACCCCGAATCCAACGGAAGAATGAGCAGAATCAACCAAGGTTTACGATATCACATCAATGGCAAGCACAAGCACTGGTTGCCCAATCTGCAAGATCAGCTGCAAGCCAGCTTTTCAGACGTCCAAAGCACACTGGAGATCCTGGCCACCACGCCACTTCTTACGAAAAACACAGCAGCAGATGTAGCGTCTGTAATGTCGAACGGAACCTCGATACGAGCAATATACCCACAATCAGTGAAATCACTGAACACAAATCAATACTCACCTCCGTCCTCCCCTTCACTTTCCGGCTTAGAGGTAGAAACACCCATCTTGGATGCTCTCAAACTGGACCCACAACTCGCACATATAAACTACGAGAAGGAAATGTTTGACGAAGACGAGATATACTACCAGAACGCATGCGTAGTCATCAACAACTACAAGTTGGACCAGAAAGAAATCAAAAGAATGCTCAACTACCCGATAGTGGACGAGTTGATTGACGGACATGTGTTTGGGTTCAAGGTGCAAAAGTTGCGTAGAGACCGCTTGAAACAACAACGGCTGAGCAATAATTACGGGAGTATAGTTTGATGTCACCGGTATTGGCAGCAACATGTATGATCTATTTACAGTATATTTATTTATAAGCTTAATCCTCGATCTTCAAAGTGTACATTGAGTCCAAGTCCTCTTCATTTGTCTTCGCCTTCTGTTTCTGTTGTCTGGCCTGTTTCCTAGATTCTTTAGGTGTAGCAGCCTTCTTCTTGGTTTGGGTTTCTTCTGTGGGTGCGACGGCAATTGCAACCCTTGTTTCCATCTTGCCCTCGATTTTGTATGTACATGGTAACTCCTCAAGAATAACAGCGAGCAAATCAAATACCATTTCACGTCTTTTCATCTCGATATTGATTTCTTGTTCGTCCATATTGTTGAAAGGGTTTTCGTAAACCTTCTCTCCGTCTTCGTTCACTTCATCCACGTCGTCACTCGCAGCTTTACTTCGAAGGTAGATGGTAAATTTATCTCCTTTGGCTATTCTTCTTGAAATTTCAAACTTCTTTTGGTTAGTCAAGTCAGACTTACTGATTTTCCATTGGATGTTAAGCACTTTCAACGAAGACTTCTTCTTTTCCAACTTGAGCCTTTGGTTCACTACCTTCTGAGCAGTCCTACTTCCCTTTTCCAAAAGTTCTTGTTCTTTTTGAAGTGCCAACTGGTCACTGTAACGTGAAATCATATCTTCTACCTTCACCTGTTTGACCATGGGTAAATCTTCTCCATTGATTAATATCAAACCGAACTTGGTCATGTCTAGGTCGTTCGAGACATTCACCAAGTGGGTGACTCTCAACTTCCCATTTTCAGGGTCAACATAATGCACGTTATATTGAGGACTTATCTTCTGGACACGGCGAATCAAGTCTTTAAGAGCTGCTTGTGCTTGTACTGATCCAGTTTTGAATTCAAATGTAGGGTTTCTGGGACTGATATGTGTTTTAGATGCATGTTTGATTGGCTTCTTTGATTTGGGGCCTTCATATTTACCCTTGTTGAACCCACCTCCCCTCTGATCACTCTTTCCACTTCCCCTCTGGTCACTCTTAAGTCCACTTCCTCTCTGATCACTCTTGTGTACGCTTTTGTTAGCTCCTTGCACTCTAGGTTTTGGAGTCTTGTCTTGCTTGTACTTTTCAGCAAATCTATTTCCACCGAAACTTCCGCCAGGACGTGATGTTTCTCGAAGTAAATCGTCCACATTGAAACTGCCTGTCGCCTTTGCACCAGACTTATCTAGCCAAAGAATCGCAGACCTATGAAATGGTCTGGCCGTCCTATAAATCGTTCTTAGCATGATACTTTGAAATTTAAAAGAAAATCATATTCTCAGATGAGATACAGGAATAAAATGGTACATCAATGTCCATGTTACTACCCATCATTTTGACAGATATGGTCCTCCAATCAAACTCAACCCCACACTCAAGGTCATGAATCATAGTTGACACCATTCAAAGTGTCAAAGAAGCTGCAAATCGCATTCAGTACCAAACTGATTTGTCTCAATTCTAGACTTTTCACAATTAAGATCCAGATTACAAACCAATACAGCGCAAAACGTTGTACGTTACAATTGCAGGAGGATCCTGGGGTGTACCTTTACTCCCCTCCTCAGTTATCTAAGCATTGCTATTGCATCTGGAGCCCAGACCGAGTTCTGTGGTTTATTGTGTACATTGCTATGACAAATACAGCAACCTTCATTTGTCTTGCAGAAAGCAGGACCAGGCCACGGAGTTGTCAGTGAGGTTGCAACCATTCACATAAGGTTTAGTTTATGCTGACATTGACAGAGATTTCGAAAGGTACTGATACTCTCCTCCACTCTAACTCTTCTGCTCAATGGTCTTTACTGACAATGCACTATAATCATGTGTTGCTTCGTCCCTTTCGGACTATGGGGTAGCACAAATTTGGACAGACACCAATATTGCTGCTTTGATTAAGGCTTATTGTGGTGACTTCTCCTAATATTCACCCTTTCGTCATTTACCAAATACTATATAAAGTCAGCAATTCATCCTGACTTGCAATGGCCAGGTATCAACTTGAAAATGTCTAACGATTCTGCTGTATACTCAACTTCTAATGGTGTTCCCGTCGCCAGACATCCCTACAGTGCTCAAACTGCGGGTCCTGGTGGACCCTTACTTCTCCAGGACTTCACTATGATTGACGACTTGGCTCATTTTGCTAGGGAAAGGATCCCAGAGAGAGTCGTCCATGCTAAGGGTGGTGGTGCTCATGGCCACTTTGAATTGACCGACTCGCTCAGTGATATCACCTACGCTAGACCTTTCCAAGAGCCAGGTTACAAGGCTCCTATTACCGTCAGATTTTCCACCGTCGGAGGTGAGTCTGGTTCTCCGGATACCGCCAGAGACCCAAGAGGATTTTCTGTCAAGATCAAAACTGATGTTGGTAACTTGGACTGGGTGTTCAACAATACTCCAGTATTCTTTATCAGAGACCCTTCCAAGTTCTCTCGTTTCATCCACACTCAAAAGAGAGACCCTTCCACACACTTGGACCAAAACACTGACTCGACCAGGGCATGGGATTATTGGTTGCAAAACCCAGAATCTCTTCACCAGGTCACCTACATGATGGGTGGAAGAGGTGTTCCAAAGTCCTGGGCACAGATGAACGGCTACTCTGGTCACACCTTCAAGAACTACAATTCCAAGGGTGAATTGACCTACGTTCAATACCATCTTATTGCCGATGGTGGGTTCGAAACCTTGTCCAACGAAGAGGCTGGAGAATTGGCTGGTTCTTCCAAGGACCACAACATCAAAGACTTGTACGACCGTATCGCGGCCAAGAAGTACCCCGCTTGGACTGCCTACGTCCAAACCATGACTCCAAAGCAGGCTGAAGAGTTCAGATACAGTATCAACGATCTTACCAAGATTTGGCCCCACAAGGAATTCCCATTGCGCAAGTTTGGAAGATTGGTGCTCGACCAAAACCCTCAAAACTACTTTGCTGAGATCGAGCAGGCTGCCTTCTCCCCAGCACACTTGGTCCCTGGTATTGAAGCCTCCAACGACCCTGTCTTGCAGCTGAGATTGTTCTCCTATTCGGACACTCACCGTCACAGATTGGGTGTCAACTACCAACAGCTCCCTGTGAACCAGCCACGTACTTTCGAAAAGGGCACTGGTTGTCCTTTCCTTGCTGGGAACCACCAAAGAGATGGTGCCGCTACCTTCTTCAGTCAAGGTGCAAGACCTGACTTCATCAGTCAGCTCGACCCAATCAACTCTGTTTCTAGTGACACTAGCGAAGCTGCCAAGGGGCTTACACCGGTCGTGGACGCAAAGTATAAGGGTGTTGTTCCTTTACAAAGTGCTGACAAGGAAGAGATCTTACAGAAGGATGCCGCAAACCGTGCTCACGAAGTGAAAATCTGGTCCAACTCTTTCGACTACATTTCCGGTATTTCTGAATTGGATTTAGAACAGCCAAGGGCTATGTACCAAAAGGTCTTTAACGATGCTCAAAAGAAAGAGTTTGTCGAGGCTATTTCTGGACATGCTGGTAAGGTCTCTAACCAGAAGATCAAGGAGCGCGTTCCTAACTACTGGGGATTGCTTGATGAGGACTTGGGTGCTCAAGTTGCAAAGGGTTTGGGTGTAACGTACACCCACTTGACTCTTCCTCAATACCTTAAGGAATTGGGTGTTGCCCCAGCTTCATAGTTTCTCTGTGTGTATGCAAATCAATGTTAATCTAACACCAAGGGGTCATCCCAACTACCACTTCCCTTTTGCTTGTTGGTGATTTCTATAGGGAATGCTCCGGAGCTTAGCAGTAGCAACTCTTCGCTCAATCCGTCGTCGAATTCGTCAATGAATGTATCGTCAGCAAATACTTCCTCGTTGGAAGCCTGTCCAACGGAAACTTTCACCTCAACTTCCCCGTCGTCATCAGAAAGCAAGATCACCTCTTCTGCTTGTGTACTCTTCTGTTCTTCCACTATCTTATATTGGCTCAAACCAAGCACCTGAACCCGTTCAGTTTCTCTTGGGGTTTGCTTCAAAAAATAGTTGTACACTTGAGAGATGTGCAAATCGTGGAGTTGGAATTTCTTATCACAAATGGGACAGTTGTACATCGGAACTTGCGGTCGGTAGCTAATGTGGTTGTGAATGTGTCCGAACTTTTGTGGATATGATGCTGGATTGTTTAGCACTTGTACGTAATTAGATGGGTAAACAGGTTGTGCTTTAATTTCCTGGTAGTTTTGCTGTCGCCTTTGCAAGTGCTGCAAATGAGGTGGTATAGGAAGAGTGACGATTAAAGAGTCTGGACCAGAGTTTTGCAGCTTCCTTTGCAGCTCCAGCTTCTTGAGACTCTCCATGTTCTTTGTAACTAATGCTTTTCGAAGTATATTCTTTTGACCTTGTAGAATCTTGTTGAATAAGCAAAAGTTTTCAAAGTCGAAGCATTCCAAGTGCACACATCGTGATGACTTGACGGGGATCTTTATTTTCGTCTTGGTTAAGGGATCTTGAAGGGAGCAGGTGAATTTATCTACAGCTCCAAATTCGTCGTCTTCGTCTTGCACCTCCTGCTTCAAGAATGGAATGATATTTACAGGAATCCACTTGTATCCTTTCTCTAGGGTTTGCGACTTGCCTTGCTCTTCTTCTTTTATGGATGGTTTGCTTTTTGGTTCCTCTTTCACGGTTGGTTTGCCTATTGGTTCTTCTTTTACGGTTGGTTCGATTTTTGGTTCTCCTTTTAGAGTTAGTTTCAACCTTGGCTTCGGTCCATTTGTGACCGTTATAGTTTCTTGAGTTGGCTTCTCTTTAACCTTTGATTTCTCTGTTTCAACCAAGTCAACAGGTGATACTCCTGTAGACGACGGAGCTGTTCCATTTTTATTCAACACTTCATTTATTTCAGCTTCCAATTCCATAAGATCATCAATATCCAGTATTTCACTTTCGTCTGTAGTTGTCTTTCCCACAGTAGAACCTTTCTGTTTGATGTCCAAAAGTATGGGGGTGGGTAACTTTATAGTGACATAAAGTAATTTCTTATCCTTCCCACTCTTCTTCTCCTGCTCAGCGCGTACCAGTACCTTGCTATTACTCAGTCTTGTATTCCGTAGCCGTAGTTTAGGAATCATTGTACTAGTGTGAAATCAAGTTTTATAAATTCCCAGGGTATTTGACACTCGAACAGCTGTATTTTTGCTTATTCTATAAGTGTTCTTGTCTTGACCTTATGCTTCAACTTGTATAAATGTCTAAGATCTGATGGGGTTCTTCATCGCTGAATTATCGATCACGTGATATCGGATATAGAGGTTTAAGTTGTGCATAATTTGTTACAAACTACTTGATTTAGTTGGGAGTCATATGTTAAGCTCATCTCTGAGGGTATTGTTTCAATGCAACTACAACTTTGGCTTGTTCAACTCATCATAAACCACCTTTTCAAGCTTGAAAACATGGTCACTTGCAGGGTCAAGCAATGGCAAGAGCTGGGTAGCGTAGAATCCTCCAATCCCGTTCTTCAAGTCGATCCAAAAGAAGGTATTTACCAAGCCACACCAGTACAAAGTTCCCACTGGTCTTCCGTAGGGAGACTTTCCTTCAGTTCTGAAAAATCCCAATCCGCAAGTATCTAAAACACCGTAGGGTTTGCTGGGAATAGGATGTGAAATCGAAGGAAGGAAAGCGTCTGCAAACTGGATATCAACCCCTTTTGGTAGGTTATCCTTGATTGCCTCGTTCCACATCTTCTCACTGAGAATTTGTGTTCCATCTGGTGCCTTGCCTTTGTTAAGCCATAATCTAATAAATTTAAGATAATCGGATACCGTTCCAAATAAACCATGTCCACCCATATCACGGGGCAGTCTGTATGATCTCAGCAAAGGAGACACGTCAAGCCCACCTCTTTTATTTCTTGAGTGGATCACAAGCAAATTGGGCTCGTTCTTTTCTCTTTTAAAAGCCGTCTCTCTCATATCCAATGGATCGAAGATGTATTTTTGAATAAAAGCACTCAAAGAGAGCCCTGAAATATGCTCCAAAACGAACCCAGCCCAGTCGAGACTCAATCCGTAATTGAACTGGGTCCCTGGCTCGAACGAGAGTTCTGAGTCTTCAATTGCCTGTTCGTTGGGGTCAGCTCCTTCTTCCTCCGCCTTCGAGTTTATCATGCTGAGAGCAAAGGTATAGTTGAATCCAGACGTGTGAGTTAGCAAATGTCTTAAAGTAACGGGGGTTTTGGGGTCTACCTTCTCACCATCTTCCATCACCTGCTTAATGCCAGCAAAAGCAGGGTAGAATTTCGATATTGGATCATCCAAAGTGATCTTGCCCTGGTCCACCAAGATAAGAAGGGCCGTTGCAGTAATGGGTTTGGACGTGGAATAATGTGCGAACTTGGTATCATTTTGAACCGGCTGCCCACCTTCGGCCTTGGTGTTACCAGACCCATTCAAGTACACAGTTTCTTCTCTGTTGGTTATCCCAAGGATATTTCCATTGACCAGGGTGCGTGGGTTGTTAGTAAGGTCAGTTGCAGCACTGAGTGCTGGGTCAAGTGCCTTCTTAAGTGTTTGCTTCTGAATGGGAGTAGAAAAGGCTGCCATGGTATGGTTCTTTCAGCTGCAAATCTATCATCGGCATCCTTTTAAAGCTTTTTTTTGGAAAGTGGGGAAATGTGCCGATGCCAATGTGATAATGTATGGATGCTCATTATGGCAACAGTGTTGAAACTAACCGGGGATATCGTTCAACGGGTGTTGCACGGGTGGTGGCAGCTGATCTCTGATCCGGCTTAAAAGAGACCTTTTATTCCCCGGATTTATCGAGCATTTAAAACATGCAACAGTTTTATAGGTCAACAACTCCTCGAAACAACTGCAATGGAACGAGATGAGAATGTAGTAGAGGTAGATTTCGAATCCACAGTTCACACATGAAAAGGTCAAGAATTGGGTCCATGGATCTAGGCACATGCATCTTAAATCTACAACAACAAATAAACGACTAGTTACTCCTTCCAGGGACACCAAACCTCTGTTGAACGGTAATTTGTAACTGCAGTTAACAATAGTAGAAAACAATAATTAATAATTAGCAGACTGCAATGCAATCAAAAATAGCAGAACTTTGGTCAACGGTCATTTGTAGATGCAGAGTAGCCAGAAATAGCCTATTCTTGTGAAATTGGAAGCGTTGTTGAGTGAAATGATGTTCAACATATTAGTATAGAAGAGCACGAGGGACCAGGCACCAGTTTGATACTGAAAACTTCGATGCCACGGCGTCTAATTAATAGTCGTAGACCCCACACCTGCCTTAAACAATAGAGCCTTTAAATAAAGCTAAGAGAAAATGCCTTGCCCTAAAAAACCACTCTTGAGCACCTAACGAAAATCAGAGTCCTCTTGGTAACACCATCTCAAGATCAATCACCACTCTGGCGCCTCAAAACCCCGTTTGACACAGGTTATTCTTTCCATTATACGCTCATCACTGTCATGAATAGGCTGCAAAAAAGAGTCCCAAAAGAAACCGCTAAAAAAACCATCAATAATCGAAGTGTATTAATTCGGGAGCATCTCAAAAGAATTGTGCTTCTTGAATATCTCAATGACAAGAAACAGCCTTGCGGTAAGCAGCATTGTAAAGTTACTATGGCCAAGACATGTATCCAACGGTTTTCTTATTGTTCTAAAACTCCCCTTAGATCAACGAACTAATCGTTGAGGTGAAAACAAAGGGGAAGAACGAGATATTGGACAGCATACATGAACTCAACGTTTTCTGTTAAACATCTACGGAGGAAGATCTTATTAACGCAATAGACTCGAAACAAACGTGGGCGTGGGCTAAGTCGGAGATTTATGCAACGCACCCGAGCAGATGGTAACATAAACCACACACAATAAGCGAATGAATTTTTGTGCCGAAAAACCTGCCAAAACTTTGCAGAACGCATTTCCCGTCAAGGCATTTTGTGGGCTTTAGTTGCTCTCAAAAGTGGTCACAGGTTAGAAATCGCAGCTTTACAACCAGAGCAAAAACGATTCCTACGCCTCATGGAGCTAAAAGAAACTGGCTTTGTAAGGATGGCCGTGCCAGTGGTGAGGTAAAGCTTCTCTCCTTGATAAGGCGCATGTACTTGCACGTGGGGGTGTCACTGGGTGCCATGAGCCAGAAATACAGTTTTTCTAGAAAAATGATAAGCTGAATCCACAGGTCAACAAGAGAATAGACAAGATTAAGGGGATGAAGAAAGGAACTGGAAAGGAAGATGAAATTTCAAGAGTCGGCTAAAGAGCAACATTCGCAGCGTGCCAGAGTCATTGGACTGTCTACCCCCGGTACATATTCATCCACCTTGCTGAAATATTTTTTACACAATGTGTCTGCGGCTTCCCCTGCCCAAAGGGGTAAACTAATATACCTTTATTGTTAACTTAAATCAAAGTGTATTTACAGTATGAAGTTGAAATTAAGTGGGGAACACGTTGGCTAGGTCGTAGGCATGATTTCTAGTATAAATATTCTTGAGTAGCGCAGGAATAAGACTCGTTTGATCCTCACTCGACTTGCCAAGACAAACGGTTTGACATCCTTGACACATTTTTCCTCATGTCTCAATTAGATAAGAAGCAAGGGACCGTAACTGTCACCGACAATGGTGTTAATCTGAGCGACAACAACGACGACCAGGTTGAGAGGTCTGGAAAGCATCACTTCAAGTACGATGCCGAGGAGAGAGCAGCCAGGTTGGAAAAAGGCCCCAAGTTGAAGGACATGCTCATGATCTTGTGTGCTGGGTTTGCCTTGATCTCTGACGGGTACCAAAACAACGTAATGTCGATGTTGAACAAGGTGTTCGGCATCTTGTATACGAAGGAGTACACCAACGACATGAAGACCAACGTCTCCAATGCTTCGTTGATTGCCACTATCTTTGGTCAAGTTACCATTGGACTCACTGCTGACTACATTGGAAGAAAGTGGTCTATTGTTACTGGATCCGTCTTCTTGGTTCTTGGTTCTGCTATGTGTGCTGCTTCCCACGGTAAGAGTGTTGAAGGTTTGCTCTGGATGTTGATCATCTCGAGAGGTGTCACCGGTTTCGGGATTGGTGCTGAATACCCTTCGAGTTCTGTCTCCGCTTCTGAAGCTGCAAATGAGTCTGTCAAAAAGAGAGGTGGTGCCTTCATTTTAGCCACCAACTTACCATTGTCCTTTGGTGGCCCATTCGCCTTGATCATTTTCTTGATTGTCAACAAGATCACCAAGACCAACTTGGACGCTTTGTGGAGAACCATGTTCGCCATTGGGTGCTTCTGGCCATTGTCCGTCTTCTACTTCCGTTTGAAGATGGCCACCTCGGAGTTGTACAAGAAGAACGCTATCAAGCAGAGAGCTCCATACTGGTTGGCTTTGAAGTACTACTGGCCTAGACTCATTGGTACCACTGTTGCTTGGTTCCTATACGACTTTGTCACCTTCCCTAACGGTGTTTTCTCTGCTGGTATCATCTCGGGTGTTTTGTCCAAGGCTGACCAGAACAACTTGGAAAAGATTGCTGAGTGGAACTTGTTGATTGGTGTCATTGCCTTGCCTGGTGTCTTTGTTGGTGCTTACCTTAACGATATTATTGGCCGTAAATACACCATCATGATCGGATTCTCTGGTTACATTGTGTTTGGTCTTATTGTTGGATTGGCCTACGAAAAGGTTAAAAAGATTGTTCCATTGTTCATCGTGCTTTACGGGTTGATGTTGTCAATGGGTAACTTGGGTCCTGGTGATGGAATGGGTTTGATCTCTTCTGAGTCTTTTGCCACCCCTATCAGAGGTACCTGTTACGGTCTTTCTGCTGCCATCGGTAAGGTCGGTGCCGTTGTTGGTACCAAGTGTTTCACTCCAATCCAAACCAACTTGGGTGACAAGTGGACCTTCATTATTGCCGCATGCTGTGGTCTCGCGGGTGTCTTGGTCACCTTCTTCTTTGTTCCACACTTGAACGACAGCGACTTAATGGAGGAAGATGTCAAGTTCAAGAACTACTTGATTGACAACGGCTGGAAGGGCCACTTCGGTATCAAGGGCTACGATGCTGAAGTTGAAGGTGACTTGGAGTCGGACTCCGACATCTCCCATAAGGCTTAAAGGTAATAGAGGCTTGAAATAGAGAATTGAATTAATATTGAATATGAGATCTGCAATCGAAGTAATTGCAATTAAGGTAAGACATATTTTGTAGGTGTGCTTATGTCGTAGAAGCTTCTGAAACAGGGGTTAATAATATTTGGGCATGGGAGTGATCTTCGACTTGAAGGTGGAAACTAAGACGGTTGGAAGAGAAGTTCAATTTCGAGCACCTTAATTTTAATAGCCAGTGCAACTTCAATTACGATCTACTCAGAAACAGAGGTTAGTTGGGGTGACTAAAACCACAAAATCACTGATTTGCTCAGATACAAGTTCCTGGTATAATTACAGCTCATCGCTCGTTAAGACAATGTTAGTCAATGCAGCGTTCATAAGCTGATTTTAGTTGTGCGTTAATTCTTGTTCCTAACCTATTGAGCTGCTTCAGAATTGTTTAACGTTGTATGTGACAAACTAAAAGATGGCTTCTTACAAGTCTCCTGAGGAAGCAAGCTATTTTACTGAAGCCAACTCGAGCATCTTCCCTGGAACACATCAATCAACTTGTAATGTCCGTTGTGAAGGTAATGTCAAATCTGGGGATGACTCCAATTATATTTGATTCAGGCCGCAGTAAAATTTTGGGGTGACATTCACGAAATTATATTTAGAGTTGATGATACATTAATAAAATACGAGGCTACATGGGTTACATTGATCGTGACAATGTCATTATACCAGCATGATAAATAGGAATGTTTCGCCAAGATTTTCAATTATCACGGCAATGGTTAGCGATAACAACTCAAGTCTGACACAGTCAGCTCCTAACGAGAAAAGTCTGAAGGAGGATCCCAGTCCAGTGTATGAACCTACGTTTGTTCATGTCCTCAAGAATGCTCCCCGCGAAGATTTTGCTTTTCACAGTATAGCAGCTTCTTACAAGTCGAAGAACAGCGATCCACGTATTCCAACTACAGCTGAAGTTATAGCACACTTGAAGTTACTCAAAGCTTTCGAGGTTATGAAGTTGAAAGTTCTTGAAAACTCAAATAACGAAGTCAGTGATGAAAAGGTATGGCGGGTGTTTGTTACCATAGCTGTGCACCGATTCATGACGTATGTGCAGCAGCTACTGTCAAAAGCTGAGAGTAAGAAACTTAAAACCGAAGACAAGATTCTATCTGAAGGTATCGCTGCTTTGAGTCTGGCTTATACAATTTATGGGCCTCCGTTAGATATATTAATGGTTTGGCACTCCTTCTTGCTCAACCCTGAGTCATTTTACGATACGTTTATGCGTATGGAGTATGCAGAGTTTGCGTTACGACCATTTCCATTGCGTGATTTCAGCGAATACATTGATAACGACACGTTTGAAGAGAAAACGCTTGGTGATTTTTCACCAGTCTTTGCCACTCCCACAGGCTTGAGCGTACTGCAAGCAGCAACGAAAGTCCAGGAATATGATTTGACAAGCGACTTCGATGTCAACGCGCGTCTCATTGATGTTACGTGCCCTATTTGTAGACAGAAAATATTGTGGGGGGCTCCATACACGAATGATAGTGGTACAGGGTTTGCAGATGAGAATTTCGAATTTATGGCTGCGAGCAATTGTGACTGTGGGTTTTCCAGTTCTATCACCCATGATGAATTGAGAAAAAGACAATTTGCAGCTGACATCAACTGTTTTGACAAAAAGCAAGTGTACTCGCCACTTCCAGGAGTTTACAAGTTGTATTCCAGCAACATGAATAACTCTAGAAAGAAAACAGACTGTCACAAGGTAAGCAAGCAATTTTCAAAGCTTTTTAAGAAGTATGGTGTTAAAGAGCTTCTTCAAAAAAAACCGTTGACCGATATAATTCGCCACTTCTCGCAGTACGAAGTACTCAGAAAAGGTCCTTTACAGATTATGAAAGGGTACTTGAAAATGAATTTGATCCACTTGGCACTTCCTGTTCCCCACACATCTGGAGTCCGTATTGAAATTCATGAGGATTTGGTGGAATGTGTCTTCCGACAGGAAAAGTTCATCGAACTGATTAACCAAATAGACTATTTGCAGTCTCCTGACTTAGTGGAGAGTTTAAACGAGTCTAGGATTCGCTACTCTCGTTTTTTCAGGTTGTTGAATGCGCCAAGGATCTACACAACACTCGTTCCCACTTTGGATATCGATTTATTATGGCATACGCATCTAATGTCGATGCACTATTATTTCGACTGTCTCCGCTTGGGCAAAAGGTTAATTGGTCACGGAGGTGTAGTGGACGAAAGTGCAGTTGACAGTTCGTTTCAGAAGACTGCAACCTTTTACAAGAAGGCATTCCGAGAGGATTACCTGGTTTGTACCTGTTGGTACTGTAGTACTGCAGTAGTTAACGCGAAGAATGAAAACGATGGCAAACCCGGCCAAGGAACGCACCAAAGCAAAGAAACGCTGGTAATAGCTCTGAGCACGCATGTTAGCAATCACAATTTAGTCTCTTTGATAAAACTGCGGGCAGTTCTAAGTGCATCTAAGTTTCAGCTTAAGAACCATACAGAGGAGTTGCCTTGGGATAATAATGATCCACCAAGTTATGACAAATCACTGGGTATCAAAGCTGAGTACTCTGATTTCAAGGAGGACTATGACTCTGGACTGGATGATGACTAGTCTGTATTGTCTTGTATTTCGTAGTGAAAACAGCAGCTTCTTGTTAAATACTGTAAGATTGAATGTCAAGTTTACATATCAATGAATACTACTGGATCATAATGCTTGTTAACACCTTACCGACACCTTTGTAGGAATTTTGAACGTGAACGCATTTTGATAGTCTTGTGTAGGCATATCAATAATAAGATCGCATTTTACCAAGTGGGCTTAATTAATTTGACGTTTGCAGCCACTCGTGCGACAGTAGCTCAACAATTTAACTTCATTGATTACAGAATTGAGATAATTTATTTATTGTTACAAATAGAGAGAAGTTAATGGTGGTGGTGGTTGTGGTTGTTATGGTTGTTATGGTTGTTATGATTGTCATTATGGTTACAGCAATGGCAATCGTGTGAACAGCTGTTGTTGTTGTGATTCTGCTTCTTCTTCTTTTTCTTCTTGTTATGGTTGTTGTTGTTGTTGTTGTTGTGGTTGTTGTGATTGTTATTATGATTGTTGTTGTTGTGGTTGTTGTGATTGTTATTATGATTGTTGTTATGGTTGTTGTTGTGGTTATTATTATTATGATCATTACCAAAAAGCGAGCCTGCGATTCCACTCAATCCTCCTTGGCCATGGCCATGGTGAGAATGGTTATTGAAAACCGTTCCGAGGAGCAACCCACCAGCAGCACCAGCCAACCCAGCTCCAAATTTTCCACTGCTAGACAGTTGCGGCAGAAGCTGCTGAGATTGCAAATTCTGGTTCTGTTGATATTGATTGTTCTGATTCTGATTATTCTGATTCTGATTGTTCTGGTAATTGTTCTGTGTGGATTGACTTGGCTGTCCCGAGGGCATAGGCGAAAGTTGCTGTGGGGGCTCCCACTGGGATTTCCCCGTGGCTTTGTCAATAAAATAGTACTGGCCGTACTTCTCGTCAAACTGGGCTACCCAGCCGTTCGGTACAAAAGGTGGAGGGGGTCTGTTCATTAAATGTGTGTCGTGCTTATTTGTTCTACGTTCTTCTCTACCGCATTTATACCACCTTCGAACGCCTCGCCATTTACGAGCTCTCCTAGGTACATCGCACAAAAGACTCCATTTTGCCAAATTGGTGATGCTTGTCAAAAATAACCAAAAATCATTTGTTAGTGCCAAACTCAAAGTCGATGGCCAAGCCCCTTGAGATTTCAGTCTGCAAGAGATCCGTGAGGCTACTTCCGTCTCGCAATGTGATCCATCTTCCTTCTATCAAGTCGAATCTCTTTGGTCCGCTGACCGGGCTCGACAACCAGATTTGTTTGTTAGGGGGTTGTTTGTTGATGACGTACTCTCCCAACAGTGGCACACTCAAGGTTAACACACCCTGTGATAACTCGCAATCGATTTCTGGTGATGTTTCGGCCAATTCTTCTAGGTCGTCGATCATCAGCTCCAAGTAGTCGCCGGCTATCTTGTTGTATTCTCCCGTAGTCAAGGAGTCGATTTTGCTGTCGATGTTCTCACCGTCTGTGCCAATGGCGTAGCATCTTTTGGTCATTCTCATCACCCGCGTGACTTGCACAGGCACAGTCGCTGGTGAGATGTATCTTATGGATCTGGGAAGTCCCGTCATGCCTCGTTTCAAGATTGTAGAAAGCATGCTGGTGGTGGCTGTGTATCTGTTTCGTTCTCAATTGACGGCTAGTGTCTAGTTCACTCCCGGTCTCTACGGCAGTGTAGAGTTTTTTTTGATTGGCACCAGATTTTTTTTTTTCTGATTCTTCTTCAATTTTTCAATCTTCAAAGAATGCAATTGTTCTTCGTCTTGATAGGAGTAGCTGTGCTACTTGTGGTTGTTGTTGTAGCACTTCCCTCGCTCAATGGGTTGACTACGTTGCAGGTTGAAAAGAAGAAGAAGAAAAAGCTGGCTACAGCCACCAAAAAGACTGTTCCTTTGGACGAAGGATATGTACCTCCAGATGCCCAATCCAGTTCTGCCGAAACACCTACAACTACCCTGAGGTTGGACAAATACAAGGTGACCTCAGAGGATATCCCTCTCAAGATCAAATTGGGAAGCCAAAATGAAGGCTTGAGAAGAAGAAAGGAGAAGGTCGACTTGGACCAGAACCCTGACACCTACGATTATGATATCGACGAGTTGATTAAGGAAGAAGCGGAATTCGAAAGACAAGAGCAGGAAAACTCCGCTAGACAGTTCTATAAAAACGAAAAGATCGGCTCCACCAACGAGGACATCGTATAGCTTGCTTCAATATGGTGTATTAATATTATGACGGTGACTTGATGTCGCAGCGATGTCGTCTGGATGTCGTCGGTTGCAAAATCTCATTTGCAGCCGAATTGTAATGAGAGTATGGGCCACTCTGCACAAACAGTGCAGATCTTTGGGTGCTTGGTGATGTATTGGGACCATCTACTAGTCAATGCGATATGCTGTGTTGTTCTATTGCTTGCCGTTTGGATTGCACTTGACTTTATTTTCAAGCCCGCTGCCATCAGAGGGATTGTCCAGATCCCAGGTTACCCGATCGTTGGCAACTTGTTCCAGGTACTCCTGAACTCATCAAAGACATATAGTCGATGGGCAGAAGAGTACAAACTGTCAATTTATCAAATCAGGTTGGGAAACCGTCAAGCAGTCATTGTCAACTCTTATGAAGATGCTCAATTCTTGTGGGTAAAACAAGCGTGCGCAAACATTTCACGACCTTTGAGTTATACCTTCCATAACGTTGTCAGTGCTACTCAGGGATTTACCGTGGGCTCCACTCCTTTTAATGAACTGTTCAAAAGGAAAAAGAAGGTACTTTCCATGAGTATTTCACTCAAACAAGTGTCCAATGAGCGTATTTCGAGAATTATCCACGAAGAGTCCAATTATGCAATAGACCACGTTCCCACCCTGAGCGATATCAACTTGATGAACATTTTCCAGTTGTTTGCGCTTCGTTCTTCGGTAAGCATTGGATATGGCCTTCACTTGGAATGTTACGGGCAAGATCTGGATCTTTGCAATGAAATTATCACCGTAGAAAAGCACATTATCAGATTCCGGTCCCCATCTGCAAACTTGGCTGATTTTCTTCCAATCTTGCGGCTCCCATTTCTCACCAACCAAGCCAATGCTCGCCACTATGGCGCAAGAAGAAACACATACATGAATGAACTCTTTCAACGTTTGCTAGAAGGCATGGATTATTGTACAGACTGTCGTTCTTCCATCATCGGATCAATACTACAATCTGACGACCACCGTAAGTTAACCGACGCAGAAATCCAAAGCATCTGCCTTACTTTGGTTAGTGCTGGTTTGGATAACACTCCATTGAACTTGTACCATTTGACTGGGCATTTGTCGCATCCATACGGAAAGTCAATGCAATCAAAAGCACTTCAGCAATTACTTGATATCTATGGAGGTCCACAAGCTGCGTGGAACAAAGTGGCATTTGAAATGAGGTGCGACTATGTACTTGCCATGGTTCAAGAAACTCTTCGTTTCTTCACAGTTCTTCCATTGCTATTGCCCCGTTGCACTACAAAACCAATTATGTACCACGGCGCACTCATTCCATCTGAAACTCTCATGATAATGAATGCATACGCGGTCAATCACGATCCAAAGGTTTTCCAAAACCCTTTTACCTTCTTGCCTGAACGGTGGCTTGATGAATCCAACCGTCTACTCGATAAATCAAAACTCCATCATTTTACCTTTGGCAGAGGATCAAGAATGTGTACAGGGAACCATTTAGCTATGAGTGAATTGTACACCATGACCTGCAAGATGATCTTGAAATACGACATCTCCTCTCCTTCTCAAGGCTTGATGAACTTGGACGTTTTTGAAAACAATCTGTTCCCAGGTGCCACTTCTTTTGAACCTAAAGACTTCAAAGTCCACTTGGAAAGAAGAACCTACAAGTAATATGTTTAAGTTGTTCCTAAACTAAAAAATTCTATTATATATCCTTAAGTACCGCCGGCCCTGTAGGGTTAATGTAGCCCATCTTGTTCACAACTACTGACTTGGCTCCTTTCAGCATGGGAAGGTTGTACTTTAAAACACCTCTGATGATCAAATCAAAGGGGTTCTTCATGATCACCTCCCATTTCTTAGAGTTGTCCGGCTCTGTGCTATTATCTCCCTTCTTACTGGCCACTCCAGTGAGGTTCTTGCCTGGAAAAAGAAGCTTGATGTCGCCGACTTGGTTGAGTGGGTCTCTGTGGAAGAACCCTCCCTCAAACGTCATGGGTGACTCCAAAGTGGAAACTGTTCCCAAAAGCACTGTCTCCACAGTGCTCTTGGTTATAGTTCCCGACTCCATTGTTGTTCCTTCGTCCGGCAAGTACCCACTCTTGGCAAATATGTCCAACTCGACATCTTCAACGTACACGTTGAACCATCCAGGGTTCAAAGCTTCCACCACTATATTAAAAATCAACTCATCCTGACTCACCACAGGGTTTTCGATGGAGGTGATCGACACGTCCGACAAGTCTTTGGTAGTTGCAAGCACAAATCCCATCACAAACCCAACAGCCAATATACCAATGATGCTGATCATTGTGTAGATGAACGACTTGATGCAGTTGACTCGTTGCTGCTGGTGCACAGACTTGAACGACAGCTTCAGGTCTCTAGGGACAAAAAAGTGCTTCGAAGGATGAGAGTATCTCCCATTGTTCATCTTACGGTATCCGTTTCTGATTGCTTCGTCCTCTGCTTGCAGCATGTGTGATTCCTCGTCAAAGTCGTCGTACTCATAGTAGTAAGGGGCCTCTGCAAACTCGCCATTGTTCCCTGGTGTTGGTGTAGAGCCGACAGCGCCATTTGCGTTGCCTGGCGATACTATCTGTTGCAAGTTGGGCGACGCATTCGGAGGTGGACTTGTGTGAATCGCAGGTCCCATTGACAAGTGACGTTTGTTCTTCAATACCAGTGGCCGTTTTCCCTGGAAGTTCAAGTTGAGCGACCGGTAGTGCAGCAAACGGTGCTGCCCATGGTTAAGCAAAGGCAGGTTCTCCAGCACTTGGAGTTGGTGTTGGTGCGAAATGGTGGGTTGCGTTTGTGCTTGTGGGTGCTGCTGGCTGTAGGGGAAGCGTATGTTGTTGTCATAGTATATCAACTCGTCGTCAAAGTCTTCAATGTCGATGTCGTCTGGGATGATGCTGTATCTGCGGGGCTGCGAGCCAATCTTATCAAACAACTTGGACGTGGTGGACCTCAACCTGGAGGATGTGCTCAGTGATTTGTATTGTTTCTTGGAGTTGGTTTTGCTCGAGATCAGAGGTGTCTGTCCAACGATGGCCGGGTTTTGGCTACGCTTTCTTTCGCCAATGGATTCTGCGTCGATCTGTTCTTCATCGTGTGATGTTTCTCCTTCTTCGTCTTCTACGTCGTCGTCAATCTCGTCAAACAGGTACTGCTCTTCTGGGTACACGTCGGTGATGCTTTGTGGACGGTGAAAGTTGCGTTCCATAATTCCCAATCCTTGTGTGTGTCCCATCTGCGGCTGGTTCGAGTCGTATTGATTGTATTGGTTGGGGCTTTGGAACATGCGGTCGGTGGTCAAGGGTGCTTTCGAGTTCTGCTCGTCCTGCGAAAAGGTATAGCTCGAAAACGACTTTTGTGACGTGAGTCGTTTGTTCGTGTTCAAGGTCTCCATGTAGTGGTTACTGTTGAAGGAGCCTGCGATCGATGACGGTCTGTTTGTTTGCAGGACTTGAGGGAGGAAGACTGGTGGAGGAGTATTATTATGGCCAGACTTGCTCACGCTCATGAGCCGCGTGGTTTGGGTTTCAGCGGCAGCTTGTTCTTCTACGGGTGGAGGCGTGTTGAGGTGTGGGGTGAGGGCAGGCAAGAGACTTGCGTTCTGTCCGTTGGTATTAGTTGATTGGTACGGCTGTGTGTCTGCGACGCTGCCGTGCACGCTCGCGGTATCCATGTGGCTTGGTTGGTTTTGGGTCTGGCTCATCGTGTCAAAGTCGCCGGCCAAAGTGGTGTTGTTGTTGTTGTTCTCGTACACGAAAGTGCCATCCGAGTCGCTGCTGTCGACGTCGTCAACAGCACTCGCCAACTTTGCTGCAAAAAAGTCCGTTTTGGTTGAGCTCTGCTTCGAGATTTTCTTTGGCTTCTTCTTGCCAGTGGTGGCTGGGTTCGTTGTAGTTGCAGTGTCTTTATCCACGCTGTGCGACGAGCCGTTTGTGTGTGCAAACACCGGGTTATTGCTGGGGTTGGCAGTTGTGCTGCTTGTGTTTGCCTGGATAGTAGGCTGTTCGTTGACTGGGGTCGAACCGTTTGCTGTGTTTGTGCCTGTGTTGTTTGTAATTGCTTGTGCCGTGTTGTTGGTGGTGGGGTCTTCGCTTACATTGTTGGGGAAGACCAGCAGTTGCGGTGATTTGTTCATGATATCGGAAAGGAGGGTGGTTTTCTTAGGGTGGGGTTCCTTGGAGTTGATGATTTTCTGCTTTGCTTTCAAGGACTTGTTGATGTTGGAGATGATGGCTTTGTTGAGCATGGCGTTTCCTTGGGCATTTGCAGAAGGAATGCTGCTGGTAGCGGTACCTCCAGCAGTGTTGGAAGTGCCGTTGATTGGGTTTGCTGTTGTAGCTGTGATGCTGGGGGATGTTGCTTGGCTTGTTGCCGTTGAAGTGTTGTTACTCGAGGTATTCAAGCCCATGGGCACCTCTTTCAAGTCGCTCACAAGGATCTCTTTGGGTACCTTGAATACACCCGACGACGAGTTTGAGTTTGTCAAGGTTGTTTCTGTTGGAGCAGGCTCAGTAGCAGCACCTCCAGTGTCTCTGGGCTTTTCAAGTTGCTCAGACTCAGGGACAGCTGCCGTGCCCAGCAGCCCGCCCAGGGCCAAACCTCCGACATTCGAGCGCGCCGCAACACCACTTACACCTAGCTTGTCTGTAGATTCACTCATCTCAAAGAAACAAGGTCAGATATTCAATCTAGCGGTAACCGGACGTAAACACAACCCTACTGAATAGTTTGGTACTTTTTTTTCCGCTACTTTAAATTTGGAGAGCGAAAATTGACTAAGAAAGTGCCTAAAAAGTGCAGACGAGATATCTCGTGGTGAGAGGTAGGGTGAGATAGAGTGTAGTACAGTTGGAGATGCAGGGAGGGAAAGGACGACAGGCAGGTAGACAGAGGAAAAGAGATATAGGATTAAGTGTAGAAAGGAATGACAACCCTAGGCAAGAGTTTCGTTGGCGAATATTACGAAGGCTTTACGGGGTGATTAATGAGTGCACGAGAATCGCTGCTGTCGTTACGAGAACAAACCCGGTGGGGAACAGAGGTCTTGTGGGAACCGCGACAGCAAAGGATTAGCACACACAAAAGAGGCGGTGATATAGAGATGTGGCCCGACAATAGAGTAGTGTCGTCTGTGTACAGCGGACGGCTCGTCAACAGCTCGTCTAGTAGGTTGTCTTGACATTCGGTGATGGAGTGTGAAGGAGAGATGGGTCACGTTGCAGGTTTGCGAGTGGGTTATGGGTGCAAAGTTTGTGGTGGCGATGATGATGAGAGGGATGGGTGTGTGTAGGTGCGTTTGTGCTTTGGTATGCAGAGTTCTGATTGGAGATGGAGGTGTGGTTGCGCGAGGTGCGTAGTCCGTTGTGCGTTGGTGCTGATTTTGTTTGTGATTCTGGGGTAGTGGGGAGATGGCGTGGAGCTGAGTTGGAGTGTAAAGTGAGTTGAGGTGAAGGAAGAGGTGAAAGAGGTGAAAGAGGTGTGAGCGAGGAAGGTGGAAGTAAGGAGTTGAGTGAGATGTAGTGACGTGGAGTTCACAGAGTCTTTTATTGTACTAGTTGGCTGAACATTGTGATGCATAAGCAATGATTGTATTGGAGCAATGTTAGCAACTTTAAAAATGATGGGGATATAAAGGACGAGGCTTTGGGAAAGATTTTCACGGGCGGTGCCTGACCTCCGTGAGGTTTGTCTTGGAGTTGGTTTTTATGGTTTTGTCAATTTGGAGATTTGTTATTTGGGTTTGAAAGAGATATTATGACGTTTAAGATGTTGAAGTTGAAGATGATTTAGAAGTGGTTATGTTGAGAGATAGCTGTAGTTCTCATGATTCAGTTTTGAGGTTGGTGCTTCTCGCTGTATTCACATGCGCATAAACATAATGTGAAAAGTATGCGATGATTAACTGAGGGACGAAGTATCATATGCTTTGGCAAAAGTTAAAACAAGTTGAACGTGCCCTAGTTATGAATGACAATAGTTGTGCATAATTAAGTGACGAATTTTCACTTGCATGTAGAGATGGTTTAGATAAGAATATCAGAGAGTGTCCATACTATAAGCTTCTGACAGTCATGAGGATCGTGGTGATTCGTACTGAAAAACAGAGAATGAGTACAACCTTAAGTTAACCACATTGATCGACAACAGCCTGTAGAAGTATCGCATGTCAAAATAATTTGAAAGGCTTCTAGTTTTAGAAATTCCTGACAGGTACGGATTGTTTGCAGCCATTGTATTTGTTAGTTAACCACGTTGATAGATCGTATACGAATAATAGCACGTTTATGCGAATAACGGTTGGAATAATGGATATGTTTGGCTGCTTAATTCTTCATCTGGTTTATCGACGACTGGTCTATAAGAAGTAATACATGGCTTATTCTGGTTGGTATGTTAATCTTATGATTGCGATATTTTACCTGATGGTACTTTGCTTTTCCATTGACTGGTACCTGGTCGTAGCCATTCGACCAAGCACATATTTACTGGAAGTCATTTGTAATCGAATCCGCTCATACGTTCGTGTAACCTTTATGATCCTGACTACGAAACATTTAACTTTACAGTAGAATCCCAAGTCACAGTAATTGTTCACAAACCTCACCAACATCATCATCTTGAAGGACGCTATCAAAACCGGCTGCAAAAAATTCGGTTTCCTTCAGCGATTTCCGATTCAAATAGGTTACCGATGTTTTTGTTAATAAACACTCTACCCAGGAGGCTAACGTCTCCACCAAGGGCAGACCCTTGGTGTTTTCCAACCAGTTTGTTCAGTTCAACCTCAGTTTTCCAAAAGGTCTTCGAATTACTCGTTCGGGTGAGACATCCATAGTACGTTATTACCAGGCATTGTCAAAACGATGTACGCCAATCATATTGCCTATGGTAACCTCTATGGAGTTAATCCAGTTTATTTTTATCAGCATCTCGGCACAAATGCTACCTATGTGGTTTATCGGGATCTTTTGCATTCAGGAAGTTGTTATTGAGCGTTTCTTGAATGGCTCTTTCTGGTGTCATGAACCTATAATTCCTCACAGGGCACATCCAGTACATCACAGCGATTGGGCCTCCTTCGATCATGCCAGGCTCTAGGCCCATAAGTGTAGATTAGGTTGGAAATCGGCGACTTGGAGAACAACTCAACAAGTTCGATATCTTGCACCATTCTCAGAACTTCAGTGTTACCAAACGGAATGAGCGAACCCCTTAGTTGCTAAAACTGCTAACTTATTCATGGGAATAGGTTACAATAGCTATTGTTATCACCTAATTGTTATACCTTGTTGAAGGAAGCCAACTGCTATGCCCGTGTTGAGAGCTTCAACTGATAGGTCCCTACCGAGCCCAGCATCCTAGCGTTAACACTCTGTGTTGGTGACACACCTATAGTGTCACCAATATTGCAGCCAAACGTATAGGGAACATTCCATTCTCCAACCAAACAGATGTTTATTACGATTGGTAATCTCACGAGAAGCATAACTTTAGTCATGGGGTGAACGGAACGTTGCAAGCTCCCTTGGGCACATTCCACTCCATATCAGAGGGTGTCATGTTTTACCTGGAGCCGAGATACACCGTAGCCGAGTCTCAAGACATTTTCTTGTTGTATTAGATGTCAACAGGCATTAGGAAACTTAACCTTGGACTAACAATTATTGAAGAAACATTGGAAGTCGACCTTATTGTTGCAGAAAAGCAATTGGTATCGCTTCCCAGAGTATAATTCAAGGTGCAACAGCCGTTGGCACATGTTACAATCTTGGGTGTCGCAGAGAACCTAAAGGAAGTTTATTTCGAATGTATTAATGTGGATTTCGAATACGAAAACTCCACTATTTTTCTTGCCAAAACAAACACCGTAAGGAGTATGGAGTCAGCAGTTTACCATTTCATGGATGAAAGAGGAGCCGTGCTCATGAGGTCCTTTGGTAAATACGTTACATTTTTAGCAACCATTCCGTAATGAGATAAAAATAGCCTTGTGGAAAAATGCTTCATTATATGCACCACAAAAAATGCCCACACTTCACATATATATAGCACCCCTTCTCCTTGAAGGATATTTGTAGGCTATCAAGATGGTTCCTCCTCCCACCTCAGACAAGACCTTGCTCAAGGAGCATGCATTTCAAGACACCGGCAATTTCGTACACATTATGCCCTTCATCAAGCGTCAGAGCTACGACTTGGTTCATAAGAATGCTAACCACCTGAATTTCCATAAGCTGGAGTTCCCAATATTCCTGATCCTCGTGGTGCTATGTTTTCTCTATGCATTTTCATTTGGTACTCGCATATTGTTTCGTCGGAGGACGGCGCAGATTAAGCTGGTGGTTTAATTGACTGTCCATTGCATACTCATTTCATACTTATTGTTGTCGTTCATCGTTTTCTTCGTTGATTTATGGTTTTCATATCGTTCATTGTGTTTCCATCTCATTATTGTCATTCCACTTCACGTTTTATTGTCATTTCATTACGTCCTCATGTATACCTAGAGCATACACTTCATACCCTCATTATAGAGTTATTGTGAATAGTTAATAAAAGTCATCTAGTTTTTGAGCGTAAGCGAAATGACATCATGGAATTTGGAAAATATAAAATTATGTATTATTAGAGTATGAGATGAGCAGGTAAGGTCGGTATGTTGGTAAGGATGCATGGATGAGGGATTATTGAGGGATATGACGACGATGTGAGTCCACTGATGAAGTCAGTGGACTCCTATTTATTTTGTCATGCTGATTGTAGCGTCTCTTACTCTTCTTATACACTTCCTGTACTCTTCTTGATAATTTTATATTCTTCTTGATTATCTTCAGCAGAGTAGAAGAAGATTTCGGTGATCAATCTCTATCTTCATGTAGTTCCCACGTACCCCAAGCCTGCTGAATAATTGCTGCAAATACTTTATGGTAGCGCAGGCCATCTCAAAAAAATCAAATCAATACCAGATGTCCTTCTCATTTGGATTCACAAACGACGACTTCAGTGATGATGAGATCGAGAATGTTGATACTCCGGGGAACTCTGCGGTAGCAGCACCTGCAGCTTCATATCACACATTGCATGAATTATCTGCCAATATACCCGAAGAAAGCTTGCCCGTAGCACATTCATTGGACTCGCTTCTCGATACCTTGGTCGGTATTAGAATCACATTCGACAACTACACAACGCCTGTGCGAGGAAACGTGATATACCGTCGTGAACTCTTTGATGTCAAACACCAGGTGATGTGCGACGACAACTCATCCGAACGCACCAACCAGATCTTGCTCAGTGAGAACGATCACGACTTGAAGAAAAATGTGTATGAGGGTGGATTCAAGAGCTGGGAATGTTCTTATGATGTTGTCGACAAGTTAGAAGTGCTTTTGCAGAACGGTGGTCTTGAGCAGTACAGTAGAATATTGGACCTTGGCTGTGGTACTTCCCTCCCTTCATCGTTTTTGATCATGAAAAAGTTTGAGAGAGGAGACAGGACTCCGTGCGTGTTTACCTTGGCTGATTTCAACTACGATGTTTTGAGGCTTGTGAGTTTGCCTAATATTTTGATTCACTGGGCTTCTACGTTGGCTCCGCAAAAATTAGCAGAGCTTACTGGTAATGAAGCCAGTAACGACGTAGTGGTAGTTACCAGAGCGTTGATTGCCGAGTTCAAAGCTCAATTGGCGGAGTTTGGGGTGGAATTCAACTTTATTAGTGGTTCTTGGGGTGAACAGTTCAACAAGTTGGCGGGCCCTGCTGATTTTATCATCAGTTCGGAAACGATATACTCGTTAGACACGCTTCCGTTATTGACTGAGGCGTTGGTGGATTTGATAAAAGCATCTGACAAGGCTCTTGTCTTGGTGGCTGCAAAAAATATATACTTTGGAGTTGGAGGGTCTGTTGTTGGATTTTTGGGTTACTTGAGAGGTTTGAAGAGAGATGAGTTGGGAATAGAAGTGGAAGAGATTGGTGAGTCGCAGTTGAAGCGGTCGATAATTAGTATTACCAAGTGATTTTTGATAGTAGATGAAGAGTTCCTCACCAATTGAGAGGTTCACAATTTCTGAAGTATAGAGGGGTTAAAGTAGAAATGGAACGAAGTAGGCAGGTGGAAAGAGTGTCTGAGCCAGTTCTATTTCAATGTCCAGTAGTACTAGTATGTTTCAGTATGGCCCTGTTTGTCCCTAAAGATAAAATCATACTAATAGCTCCTTATTCTCCTCGGCATATGCCCATTCCGCTATCTCAAGAATCAGCACACTTCAACTCTAATCTTCACACAATACGTATTCACGCCTCAACCATACAACATATCATACCATAGCAGAGAACCACCATACACTACATATCCCAACACTTTAATCAAAATCCCCCACCCACATTTATCTTCACATCCGTCTTCGCATTCATCAATTCATCCTTCTTCCATCCATAATACTCTCAACCTCCCTCACCACCAACTCTTACGATAATTTGGGTGCAAATTCTGAAAAATCCATAATACAAAGCAAACACAACACAACCACACACTCTCCAGGCCACCAACCTCCAGGCCGGACATTAAAAACAAACAAACACCCACCAGGGCACCCGTCTCACGAGCACTCCCCCATGCTTTATCCAATCCCAACCAACCCATTGGCACTCCCACCAAAATCAGGCGATTGGAGGTCGTGTCCCAAACCAAATACTCTCAGCCAATCATCTCTGCAAAAACCAAAGCGCGAAAATGACAAGATGATTAAAGGCTGAAAGAAAAAAAACACATTTTACTTCACTTCACCAGAAGATGTTTCGCCAATCCGTTCAGAGAATAGCAGTCCGCAGTCAGTCTAGTGTTGCCAAGTCTGCTCCTAGAGCCTTGTCCAATGCTTATGTTTCCAACTTGGAGTCCAGATGGACCACTTTGCCTAAGGCTGACCAGAGTGCGTTGATAGAGGAGTTGAAGACCCGCATGGAATTGCCATGGCAGGAGTTGACTGTGGCCGAGAAGAAGGCTGCCTACTACGTTTCGTTTGGCGAGTGGGGTCCTAGAAAACCATTGTACGCACCAGGTGAGAGATCGAAGGTGTTTTGGGGTGTGGTGGGCAGCATCGCTGCCTCGATCGTTGCGTTTGCCGGTATCAGAGCCTTGGGCCAACCTGAACCTCACACCTTGGACAGAAAGTGGCAAGAGGCCTCCGACGAGTACTTGAAGTCGAAGAATGCCAACCCTTTCACTGGTTACTCTCAAGTCCAGTAATTGCATTTGAATTAATTCCGCAAAGAGCAGGAAGAATCTCGATTATACAATGAGGGTGTTGAGTATGGGAGATGTGGAGGAGGACTAAATGACTTCACGATTTGTAACACCTGTGGTTTTACTATGAGGTTAATAAGATAAAATTTTTGGTAGCGACTGTAGACTGTAGAGACTTTAGAGTGGATTGTGTGATGGGAGAGATTGGGAGGAAGAGATGGATAGTAAGTGATGGGTGAGATTGGGAGTAAGACATGGAGAGTTAGTGATGCAGTGAGATGCAGTGAGCCTGTATGTTTATGCAATAGAATGTTAGGAGATGTATTTTTCACTAATTAAGATACTGAGTGTATAAGTAGGATATGAAAGATTGCAATTGACATTAGAAACTGATAATTGCTACTGTGGAATCGATTGAATCAAGAGTGTATTGTATTATCTATTGCAATTGCCTATTGTTCTAATATTTAGGCTATTGTTGAACCTGTGAAGTAGTACTTGCAAGATCATGTTTCAATGATTTGAAATATTGAAATTTCAGAATCAGTCGAAGACTGATTCAATCAAGTCAATGATTCAGTTCAACTTCAAGACTTTGATTTACTTTGTCACATCAATTCTCCTCTCTATGTATCTTCTCTTATCACTTTTCACTCTCATTGCTCTTACCACTTTTCACTCCCATTCCTCTCATCACTCCATCACTCTCATCATCAAGTTCTTTCTACATGCTTCAATCGTATATTTTATTAAATGACTAACGGTATGGGGCATCCGCATCAATACAGTATTGCAACTCCTGCTCCCATTTATCACCATTCTCCAACAACTTCTCTTTATTGTACAACAACTCTTCTCTAGTGGCTGTGGTGTATTCGACGTTGGGGGTCTCAACAATGGCGTCGACAGGACACGATTCTTGACAGTATCCACAGTAGATGCACTTGGTCATGTCGATGTCGTACTTGTATGTTCTTCTCGAGCCGTCGACTCTCTCTTCGGCCTCGATGGTGATAGCCTGTGCCGGGCAGATGGCCTCACACAACTTACAGGCTATACATCTTTCTTCACCACTGGGGTATCTTCTCAATGCATGCTCACCTCTGAATCTGGGCGAGATGGGTCCCTTCTCGTAGGGGTAGTAGATGGTGTATGGCGATCTAAAGTACATTTCCATACAAATGTACATACCTCTGGCAATCTCACTCAAGAAGAAGAACTTGGTGGCCTTGGAAAGCGCACTTTCGCCGCTCTCTTCCCACGTCTTGGGTTGGGGAACTCTGAATCCCTGTGGCCAGACAGATTGAACAGACCCACCCGTAGTGAAGTATTCGTGGGACTCGGCACTCGCCGCGGGTTTCATGAGCTTCGACACACTCGAAAAGAAGCGCGTGCGCTGGGCAACTTGCGGCGTCTGCCTGGGCAATGCTGCTACGACTTGTCTGAACATCCTGGGGCTCTGCTGTTTACAAGTTGTTAACGTTAAAATCTTTCAGAGAAAAAAATTCCTGCGTATACAAAAATGTCAGGAAAAAATGCGTTTCTCTGATTGGCTCGAGCAAGCCAGGGATTGTACAGAGGAGGAGTTAAGTGATTCGGAGGTGAATAGAGGACTGTTGTGCGAGAATGAGTTTACTTGTAGATGAGTGGTTTCAATGTGGTTTGATATTATCCAATTGTTAAACTATTAATTTGTTGGGGAGATACATTGTAAGGTGTTCCTGACAGGAAGTAATAATATAATGTGAGGATATTCAATTCTCCAAGTCTTATCAAAGAAATTAATCTCATCCCCTGGTCTATCCAATTATCACTACCTCTATGTTTCTTGATATCCTCCAAATTATCATATATAAGTGACAAAGTAACAAGAAGTATGAAAAATTAACATCTCTCTTGTATTCAGTTTCTCTATTGTCCTTTCAGATTCTCTCCTGATCTATTCAGATCACTTTATTTCATAGCCTTTCAATATTCTCTCGTTCTTGTTGTTATGGATGGCTATCGCAACAGTCATATTATTAACCCAAAACTCTCAATGCCAATTCTACACTAGCAAAAGTGCCCGCACTACATGGAACAGCTCTCAACAAACATGGAACAATTCCTCTCCAGAACCCTCTCAAGCCATGACCCTGGTAAATATACTTAACGGCCTTCAAAGTATTACCACTGAACTTACTTTCTGCTCCAAACTTATCACTTTGGATGTTCGATTTTATAACATCAATTGGGTATGAAGAAAGCCAAAGCGCATTTCCTGCAAGTGCTCCACTGATAAGTAATTCCGGGGTAGATACTTGACTTCTTGACTTGTAATGTTGTAAGTCGATGATCTGCTGGATCAACGTTTCGTACGTCAAGAACCACACACCGTAAGCTTGTATTTCTCTAAGCAAGGTGATACTGAAGCCTCTGAAAATCCCATTCTTAATCCCTTGGGTGGCATAGATCTGCTTGACGGTGCTCACCAACAGTGGTTTTTGCGCAGACGAAGACAGTTGGCTGAGAATACGCAACTGCTCTACTGGAGCAGTCACTGGGGTATTCACGATACCTGCAAATGCACCGGCCAAGTATGTTTGGGGCCACAAGTTCAATTCTTTGGTGTTGCTCTGCTTCAAGAGCTGTCTCTTGGCTTCATGGAATCCATAGAACTGAAGTGAAACACATACTCCTACTCCAAACAATGGAGGGAGAGTTCCCTTGTAAAATGCTAGCAACCCTTCATTCTTCACAACATGCTTGATCACAGAAAGTGACGATGTCTCGTTGGAGGTTTGCAACCTGATCTTCACGAGGTCTGCCGGTTGGCCAATTAACACCTGTGTGGCACCGCCAATGAATCCGGCCGTGATGTCTTTGGCTTTACGCGAGAGCGACGTGTCTATGTCTGACATTGGGTGGTAGAAGTCTCTATAATCTTTGATATTCAGATCTGAAGCATAGAGATGCAATTCTTGAACAGTATTGCATAACGTCACGTGAGAGTCAGGCTGAGAGAGACGAAGATACAGCGATGCCAAGGAGGCTGAAGGGTGTGGGTGTGGGGTTTTGGGTCGGGCTGGTGTTCTTATACCTTCTGTTTCGCTGTGGCTACAAAAGAGAAGACCCGTTGTGGCAGACTTTAGGTTTGGTGGGTTAGTTTAGTGAGCGCGCATATGGCTGCAAAAAGTGTCTGGTACAAAATGACGTTGATGAGAGATGAGGGAGATGAGGTGAGGGTACTGGTGGTAGTGTGGATTGGACATAGGGTGGGTTTTATAGCTAGTTCTGGTGTGGTATCATAATAGGTATTGTTAAAATTAAGATTCTTGTAGAAAAGTTGATTACTACTGTAGGTGATCCATGTAGTATAGTTGGCTTTAACGAGGGTGCTTGCAGCTTTGATAAGTAGATACGCTTTACATTAAAACAAGTTCCATTGTTGACTGAGGTAGTCTTTAAAGACAATTAGTTCTTGTGCAGTGCCAGGCTTTCTTCTGGAGTTCTCCTTTCAATGTCTTTCCGTCATCTTATTATTCAAGCAAGTAAAATCTCCTTTGTTCATTCATCAGCATGGTTGATACACCCTTCAACATTACTGTTATAGTTTGCTTTGATGGCTGCAAATTTCAAGTTAAGAGTCGATGTCCATAGTGGCTATATGCTCCTGCAACTCGATACTTCCCAGGGCCATCCTCTCATCTCTCAACACCCCACCATTTCAAGTCATGCGTATACCCCTACTTATCATGTGCACTCAGCCAAAGCATTCTTGGTCACTCGATTTATTCAATCTCCTCACTTCACATTTGGCATAGAATTTAATTGTTAGCACAATACCATTGCACCCTCTTCACGTCACTCAAACATGAAGGCAACTAGTATACATGAACACCACTATTATTAACAGCTTGATAGAAAATCTTGTCTCGCCTTTACGGTACAGTGTTTTATCACATCCATCTATCTGCCATCCACCAACAGCGCATCAGTCGGATGATAAGGTGTGATGAGTTCTGCTGTTTGTGGTGGTTTAGGGTTTAGCTGGGAGATTGAAGAATAATATGGGTTGGTGGTGATGATGAAGCTGGTGAAGCTGGTGATTCCCCATCCCAACCTTCCCAACCTCCCTTCCTCGACCCCACAAACACGACAAGCTCAAAGAACAATAAGTCTGCTACACCAACGACAAAGTCAAGAACAACCAAACAAACAAACGAACCCCCACCACAAACCAGACTTTCTCGCTCAATACACCCATGCAAAGTGATCGCCCGACCCAAACTACATGCTCCTAGTCATCCCAGACTAAGCCCTGGACCAGGAAAGACGGTGAATCATGGCGTGCAAAAGACCCGTGCCACAAGTCTAAATCGAAATTCTAAATTTCGCCTACTAAAATACTGGGGACATGTAAATTGATTGTTGGAACTGGGGCCAACTGGGCTGTGTTGAACTCTACAGTATGAGCATACTTTGTTTGGCATACGTCACCGGATTCCACCGCTGTTCCAGTGTAATTGTGGAAAAACCATATTTTAGACATGGTTCCTGCGAATAGAACAAACTATAAAGCTTAGCGAAGCTTTTTTAAGGTACATGCTACCGTCTTTCCTGCTGTTGCTCTTGGAGTCGCGAGAATGGGGGTGTGCGAGGTGTATTCGCCTTGAGTGGGTGTGTACAGTTTGCTCGGTGTTAATGAGTCGCGAGTAGATTTGTATTTGACTTGACTGTTGCTGTCACTTCAAGCCGGACCAATTTATTCTTCAGTCTGATTACAATTAGACTGAAGAATAATGTCCTCTAAGAATAATCTCCTCTATTTTTATTTGACGTTTCTACTTCATTCTGGTGATCTTATCCGTATCATACTCTGTACTTGTTCTTGTTCTACTTTATAAAATGAAATGAAAAGATATGGAAAAGTCTATCTTCATATCTTCATAACCATTCTCATTACATTTCACTCATCCTATATTCCTCTCTACACTCATCTCTATAATACATTTTATTATGCAATTACCCATTTAATAGTCCCCCAATAGACAAGGCTCTGTTTGCATCCTTTCTCTTTGGTTCCTTGTCTTCTTCTGGCTCCTTGGTATCCTTCTTAGAATACATGGCCGTAAAATCTACTGCTATTGGCCTCTTGTCGGCCTCCTCCTTTGCAGCTTCCTTGTCTTTGCTCTTGTTTTCTGTAATCTGTAGTGCTGGGAGTTGCACCAATAATGGAAGCGGTGACAAGGAGGTGTTTCTTGATGTGGTTGTTGCGGGCGCATGGTACCCGTTGAATGGTTGGATGGGTGGCGTCACATACACCTGTGGCGAGGGTGTATGTGGTGTCGATGTGAATGGCGGAGGAGGTCCTGGCATTGGCCCTGGCCCGTTGGGGATTCTCCCTGCTCCGGTGTATTGTGGGTAGTATGTGATGGGAGGGAGTTGTGGGGCCGGTAGGCCTGAGTGGTGGAGATGCTGTGTCGGCGGCGCATGTGACGGGCGGAAGACCGTGCTTGATGGGTATTGTGAGGGCGACTTGTAGGGTGTGGGTGCGCTTGGCAACAGTGGGGTGAGATGTGCAGTGCTCGATGCAGCCGGCGACCTTCTGTCTGGCGGCGACGTTCTGGGCGACTTTGCGCCTGGCGGTGGCGGCGTAGGAGATACTGCTAGCGTGCTCGGTTTTTCGTCTTCTTCCGGCTTTTTCAGTGCCAGGACATTGCGTCTTCTACGTTTTATCGTGCTTCTTTTCATCACGATCGGTCTGTGTGATCCGTGGAGCTTGAAATACAACCCGCAGGCGTTGCAGATGGTGTTGCCCTTGTCGTCTCGTCTCCAAAGTGGTGTGATGGTCGTGGAACAGTTGAAACACGCAATCGCCATGGCCTCTTCCTCGGCAGTGCCAGCCTCGACCTTGACGTCCACGTCGCACTTGGCCTTTTTCTTCTCTCCGCAGTTGCCCAATCCTCCGCAGCACTTGCCAGTCTCTTCTCCGGCGGCCTTATCTCGTTTACTTAATCCCAACCTGTTGTGGTACGCCAAACACCCACGGCAGGCAGCCGACCCTCCGGTTCCGTTGCACATACCATCGCCCTTGCACGAGCCTTCTTCTTCTTTCTGTACATGTATCACATTCGGTGGCCGCTTCAAGTTCACAGGCCGGTGCGTGTTGTTGGACCGCAAGTAAAGGCCACACGCATTGCAGATGAGTGTGCCATCCGGAGCTCTTCTCCAGAGCGGTGTCTTAGACGTCCCGCAATTCGAGCACTGCTGCCCATCCACTGGCGTAACCTTGCCTGCTGCAATCGCTGCTGCTGCTGCTGCTTCTGCTGCTGTGGCCACAGGCTCCGAAGCCTGCACCTCTGGCCCCTCGCTCTTACCACCCACCTCTCCATTCGGCACAGGCAGCTGCTTCCCCAGCTCATTCGATACTGAAATCATGCCGTATCACTTGTCGGTGTCTTCACAAGCGCTACTAACAATGAAGGTGTATGTCTTTATAACTTTTTTCCACAGCGTATATCCTCTTATATATTTGCGGACCTGATGTTCGAAAACTTATGTAAGATTTTTCAAGATCTGATTAAGAGTGTCGGGGATCTGGGGGTTATTGGTGGGGTTGGAGGACTTAAGTGAGGTTATTGTTGCGAAGGCTGGTGCTATTGTCTGAGGATAAGCCTTTAGCAGTCGACTTTTACTTGTCTTTGATTGACTTTGATGGTCTTGTTGGTGAACTACAATACCGTTTATTGAGTCTGAAAAATGTCATAAGTTTACTGCATCTTGTGCACACAGCTCGCAAGAACGATTCCATGGACCTGCCCAAGTGTTCTGGCCAATAGTTTTGCGTTTATTCGAATTTGTAATGTCGGAGATGACTTCTTGGCCAATCACAGCCTGTAAAAATGTAAGCACATTTGGAGACTCTGGCACGTGAGAGGTTGGGTGCAAAATGTAGAGACCTGATTACTCGGAAGGGTTCCGGTTGGGTGACCCGGTGAAAGGGCCGTCTGAGAAAAGGTTGGGAGAGAGGAGGCTGGGGTCAAGGTTTGGGTCGATGTTTGGGTTCTTTGGATCCAAACTTGTCTTGAAGTTTTGACCTAACGGCTTGGAGTTGGTGCACTCTGCATAGAGCTGGTCTAGGAAAGTGAAATCAATAGGGTCGAGGTCAATGGGAACCTCAACATCACTGGGGATATCAAAGTCGGGGGGTAGTTCTAGAATGAAGTTTGGATCAAAAGTGGGATCTGTTTCATCTTGTTTGGGTAGTTCAATGTGAATGCGTGGGATGGAGATGTTAGGTCCATTGATTTTATCATCAGAAGGTTGAAGTTGGAATGGCTTGGTTTTAGTTTCAATTCTATTTTTATTAGCATTCTGAGTTGTATTGTTAGTGCCATGTGTATCTTTCTTAGTACCATTGAGATTCTTACCTTTAATTGTGCAATTCTTTGCACCATTATTGGTACCAATCTTAGCACCATTATTGGTACCAATCTTAGCACTATTATTGGTAACAATCTTAGCACCATTTGCACCATTTTTTCTTCCACTCACATTGGCACTCCTACTCCCATTCCTAACACCCTTTTGATCACTCACACCTCCATTCTCTTCCCCCTCTCTTTCTTTCTCTGCCTTTCCCTGACTCAAAACAGAAACATCCAACTCATTCCTAGATATACTAGCCAAAGTCTCATCAAACCTCTCGTTAATCTCCTCAAGTTTATACCCTGGTGATTCAAAGTAAAACAAGCGGTCCTTCAACTCATTTTCTCCCGTAGCCCAGCCACAAATGTGACTGAAGGCAGACAAAAGCACCTGCTGGAACTCCTCCTTGTTCTGGTTCGTCAAGTAAACAGCAAGCCGTTTCTGTGCCTCTGTGGTGTAATTCTCAGGCTCGATGCATGCCCACACCTGCCCCAAGACCTGCTGCAATAATGCGGGAGAAACAAATTTCGCAGCCTCCTGTTGCATCATATTTGTGAAAAGGTCCCAGAGCTGTGTGTTGACCTCTTGCTGGGGCTTTTCCACGGGATCAAAGATGATGCTGATAGCTTTGAAGTAAGATCTGTTGATATCGTCGTCTGAGTCATTGAAGATTTGGCATACTCGTTTGTAGTAGAAGGAGTCGATGTATCTGTTGATACCAGTGTAGCTTAGCTGGAAAATGGTTTTATTGCTGAAAACTTCTTTTGAATGCAAGAGCTGGGGAGAGCGTGTAGTGGAATCTTTAGGTCGATCCTGGACTACGTAGAAAAAGGTTTCAATGGGATCCATTGATGTGTAGCTATTTGGAGTACGTTTGTAAATTTGCAGCCATTTGATGAATTGGGAATTTTTTTACAAAAAGGTTGAGAGCGACTCCCGGAAGCGATTCATGAGAGAGAATGAGAGAGAATGGGAGATAATGGGAGATAATGGGAGATAATGAGAGATAATGAGAGATAATGAGACATCAACAAGATTAAAGAGAGATTAACGAGAGTGTTAGACTGAGAATAAGTAGAGAAGTACATAAAGTAGTTGCCTAGCTGTTGCAGCCAGTTCATAAGTTTGGAAAATATAAATTAGACGAAGACATCCACAGAATGTGGTGTTGTTATTGTAGATTTTCACAACGCGTACCTCGTCAAACACATTCCAACAATATGAAGGACTACATCTATGCCAGATCATGTACAAAGCTCACCTATCGTTACAGAATGCTTTTCCATGGTTGCCCTGCATTCTTGAGTGAGAACGGCTGCCTTCCTCTCGACTTCTGAAGAAGCATGAATAACTTGAAACATGCGAGTTCAAATAAACTTTAGACTTTTGACTTTGACTACTGACAAAGGTGTCGATGAATAGTGAGTGGGTGTTGTGCTACTTAGTTGCGGTTATCTATTCTCTCTGATATCATACCATTTGGGTATGTTTACATTCAATTGATTCTCAGCTGATACTACTCCTAACTTCATTGACATCCCAATGATGTATTCATGCCTTCAATATATTCAAGCCGTTGGTCTAATGTACACTCATGTTGCCTCACTCTATCGTTCATAACTCAACCATCGAGATCATCATCACTCTAAAGTATATAACCATGTTTCACATTCTCGAATGGAACATAATATGGTTAGCAATGGCACATATGATGTAATGTCGTCAGCACCGAATCTGCTCCGCAGCAATAGTTTCATGAGCAAATAATTGTCTACGATGCGATGGGCACACTATCATCCTGGTTCAAACCAACCATGGGTAACCCCTTTTCGATTCTATAATAAACGATCGTTCCGTCATCGCCTCCTATTGCCACTATCAAATAGTCACTCTTCAGTTGCTCAAACCATCGGCGAACCTCGTCAGTCGTCACCTGCGCCTTCTTCGTGACCTCCACTATCCATTCTCTTTCAACACCAACATTCCTAGTGGTTAGACTACCACCTGCACCTGTACCAGCAGCCACACTGCTTATACTTGCACCAACATCTCTCCTGGGTATCCCACTCTTCACCGGGCCATCTCCCTGGATGTCCCTCCAGTGCTCTTCCAACATCTTTCTTGTGCAATTTTTCACAAAATCTTAGACGGAACTTTAACTTCAGCAAACATCATCAACTAACTTTGCCAACAATAGCTGCGTGGCTGTTTGATCGTGATGTACTGATTGTTTTGCATACCAGTGGCTTCCTATCTGCTCTATATCTCTACTTTACTCGTCCATCTCTCCCTCTCTACGTGCTCACGTTTTAACATACAGGTTACATAACCAGGACCAACAACTCCACCAATCCAAATCCAAAGCAAACCAAGCAAACCAAGCAAGCAAGCAGAACCTTGGGCCTTGCTCCGGCATCCACACTCACAACCACCCTAATTATCTACATGATTATAATTCACCGAAACCCATTGTCCCGTTTGCGTCTCAGTCTATTGTCTTGTGTCGCATTTCGGTCAATTCTAACAACACGCGTCCAAGGAGCTGCAAACACATACAAACAAACAAACAGACATCTCTACGCGGCCCCCACTTTGTATCCCCCCTTGGCTGGATCACTGTTGAGATGACGAGTACGGTGTTGGTGCTGTTAGACACATCTGTGCACAGGTACTTGGAAATAACGGTGAAGCCGTGGTAGAGTTGTAGTAGGTGGAGGTTAAAAATCGTGGAAAGATAGGAGATGACCACTTGTGCACATTCAGAACGCAGTGTACGCATACTCCTAATCCTATACATATAGACAGCAGCTTCCCTCGCTCCTCCTCTTTTGTTGTGCCCGTATACTTCACTATTGTACTCCGCTCTCGTAAGAATTAAATCACCAAAATCAAAAAAAAAAAAACAACAAAAGGGAAAGAACAAGCCCTTGCCAGAAGGATACTGGAGGATACGTTCAGCTGATGCGAAGCTGAGTGTTCTATAGATTGATAATTGCAGACACGTTAGACCCGGCGTTGTGGATTGTTTGGATATTGAGAACTGTTGATACAGCACTATTGGCTATTGATATTGGCTATTGATATTGGCTATTGATATTGTTGAAACTATTGGTACTATTGAAACTTTTGAGTCTAAGAGTACGGAACCGATTGACAAGAGTGTTGCACCGTACTGTTACTGTTACTGTTTAAACTGCCATTCCTGTTCCTGTTACTGTTGTTACGTTGTACTGTTATTGACGTTGTTGATATTAATAGTGGACTCCCAGGATACAAGACCACCAAGGATATTAAGACTTAAACCTGTTGATATTGAGCATACTGTGGACAGAAGATAGAAAGATTGAAGAATATCACCCATCTATCAACATCTATCAACAGCACCATCATAAACAACAGCCATCTTGAACGTTCACCATTGAGTGAATTCAAAAACAAGTGCTAAATATAACCACACACTTCACACACTCAACAGAATCCTTGCTATTCACTACTACATCTGAACTGACACACTATCAACCAAATCATACCATAAACTCCTTAACCACTATACATTCCCACTTATTCAAAAAATCCCCTCAAAACAGCATTAAAACTGATCAGCATTATTAAGACGACAAACCACCACCAAGATCAGACCGATAAACACAATAATAAAATGAACTTTCTGCGCAGGTCCTCGGTGACCGACAGAAACGTGTCCACACCCTCCTCCAAAACACGAAGCCGAAGCCGAAAACCAACAGACAAAGACATACCCGAAGACAAAACAGACAAGCCGTCATTGCATACCCCCAAGCACACACAGCATGCGCCGGTGTCGCCCACGAAACGACGCGGCGATGGATCGCCGTTGAACACGCACCAGCTCGAGTATTTCACGAACAACGGGTTCCTGCGGTCGTTCAACAGCTTGATTCTCGAGGACATCAAGGACGACTTGGCCCGCTCGAAGAAAATCAACAAGTCGCCGCCATTCAACTTGAAAGGGTACTACAACGACAAAATCGATGACTGTTTCGACGACATTGACCTAGATATGGACGAGGAAGAAGAAGAGGAAGAGGACGAAGAAGACAAGTTGCGTAGGTACGAGCCGTTGGGTTCTCTCCACGGCAGCGCACACGCAAGTACCAGCACGCATACAAGCACCAGTACCAGCTCACACCCCACCCTGCATTACAACTCGCCGCTGGTGCTGCTCGTACGGTCGAAACGAGTCTCGTACACCACAACACCATCGTCGTCATCATCTTCATCAAGCACTTCAAACCAGCTCCGACACAAACGGTCGGAGGAGATGCTGCTCCACCTGGATGGCGATCACTCTCAACAACTGCTGATAAAACGGAGCTCGAAGTTCCTCAACTTGTCCATCGAGTCATCGGGGATGCGTTCCGAGCAGGCGCCTGCGCCTGCTCCAGCAGCCAAAGAAGACTTGGACTACATCAGCGACTTGAACGAGATCGACCTGCTGATCATTCGGCCCTCTAACAAACGTGAAAAGACCCCCGTAGAAAACTCAAGCCCGACGGCTCGCGCACACCGCAAAGGCGCACACAACAACAAGTTCAAACGCCCACACAAGTTGGTGAGCCAGTCGCCGTCGCCATCGTCGCAGAAGGTTGTCGGTGCAAAGCTGATGGTGTACCTGTTCAAAGTAGAAGAACCTGCGCTGGAGCTGGCTGCGTGTACAGCTGCGAAAACCGAAGACGATACCCTATCGCTCTACCTGCCTCTGAAACTCGGAGTCAAGGGGTTCAAGATGTTTAAGAATGCTGATAAAGATGCGATCATTTCACCGAACCGATCGACCCCCGAACGACCTCCAATGATTGCACTGCTTTTTGACAGGCGTGGCACACACCTCCTGCTGGGCGTACGGTCCGACAACATCATGCTGAGTGCCAACAAGCTCCGCAAAACATCGGTAAACTACAACAAGCTGCCTTTCCGGCCGCTGCTGCTGCCCCTCCAGGCCAGCAACGCATTCGAGTACTTTAGCGTTGACGACATGGAGTTTGACTCTCCCAGCAAGAACCGCAAGTTGTCCAACAGCTCCAACAGCCTGATAATTATATACCAGGACTCATCACCGGTTAAGGAGGTGCCGAGAAAGGTGAGGCATAACAACAACAGCATGAACTTTGCACAGGCATCAATACACACACATGCCCAAGACCATCGTGAAGGAGACGGTGAAGAGTACGACGACAAGGAGAACAAGTCACTGTACCGCTTTGTCAAGCCACTCCAGACTGCGTTCAAGTCGACCGGACTCCTCAAGAAGAGCCTGATTCTGAAGGAATCACGGAAACTTCCGCCGGAGACCCCCATCAAGAAGAACCCGTTGACGATGATCAACACCAACAAGTCATCTCTTTCGAATGTGATCAGCAGTGCTCATGATGAGCCCATGGAGGACAACCTGGAGATCCTGATCGAGGTGGGACGTAATCATAGTTATACGATGAACGACTCTACGCAGTCGTTCTTCCGTATACAGTCAACCACCAACTCGGTACAGAAACAGGCGACCCAGAACGTGCTCACCACAGAGCTCGACATGGACATGCTGTCTGACATCGAGCTCGGCATCCCTGAGACCCCCACAAAACTGGTGAAGAAGTCACACCTGACGCCTTCCAACTTCAGCCCGATGCAGTTCAAACGTGCGACCAAAAACAAGAAGAACCAGAACAACTTGTCGATCTCGACTGCGTCGAGCTCGAACAGCTTGGCGTACGAGCCGAGCACGCCCACCAACCTCCTCTACTCAAAAACGCTTCCAACGAAGAACTTGCATCACCAGCTCTTGATGAACGAGGGCAACAAATTGATTGAAAGCAGTGAGAGCAGCACCGAAAAAGGCGAACTCGAGGAGGAGAACGCACTTAAAATAGACGACCACCTTGTGTCGAAGTTCGGCATGAAGAACATCAAGTATATTGGGAGCGGAGAGTTCTCGATAGCATACGAGTGTGTTTTCCAGAACCAGAAATTCGCGATCAAGAGGTCGAAGAAAGCGGTGTTGGGCAAGTTGGAGCGCAAGGCCATCTTGCGCGAGATCGAGGCGTTGCGTGTGTTGACTCTGGTCAAGGATAACGAGACGTTGAACATACAAGAGCAAGAAGAAGGAAAAGAGTACTTGGTGTACTTTATCGAGGCATGGGACTTCAACAACCACTACTACATCATGACAGAGTACTGCGACAACGGCACCTTATTCGAGTTCTTGGAGGAAAACAAGAACTACAAGATTGACGAGTTCCGCATCTGGAAGATCTTGATTGAGATTTTGAACGGGCTCAAGTTTATCCATCTGAAGAACTACTTGCACTTGGACTTGAAGCCGGCGAATATTTTCGTGACGTTCGAAGGGTCGCTCAAGATTGGCGACTTTGGGCTTGCGACCAGACTTCCAATTCTCGAGAAAGACTTTGACTTGGAGGGAGATCGCAATTACATCGCACCAGAGTTGATCAACGACAAGATATACACGCCTTTTGCGGATATCTTCTCGTTAGGGTTGATAATCTTGGAGATTGCAGCGAACATAGTGTTGCCTGAGAATGGTACGCCGTGGCGCAAGTTGCGGAGTGGAGACTTGAGCGACGCAGGCAAGTTGCTGAGCGACAACATCAGCGAGTACTTGCAGCACCAGAGCATGTACAAGAACGAGTGGGAGTTCCAGGTGCCGGGAGGCAAAGGTGGAGCTGCGATCAGCAGTGCAGCGACGAGTGCGAGTGCCGCAACAAGCGCAAGCACGACGAGCGGCGCGAGCGCAGTGAGTCTGACGACGGCAGGAGGCGAGAGTCTCTTTTCGCCGGCCAAGACGAGTCCTCAAAAGCACGACTTGATCCCTCCGTGTGCGCCCGCGTTTTTGGTGTCGGGAGACTCGTTCACGTTGGACAAGCTCGTGAACAAAATGTTGCGTCCGAACCCATTTGACCGACCGAACGCAAAGATGATCTTGATGATGGAGGAGTGTGTGATTGTAGAGTACAGAAGAAAGGCGGGAGCGACCATATATGAGGGAGAGTTTGGGCCTAATGACGAGTAGAATAGTGTATTTAGTATTGGTAATATAGGAAGATTAGAAACTGAAAATAAGAAGAGGAGTTGCAGAAAGGTTTAGCATTAGGAGAGGATGAGGGATGAGTGGTGGAAAGTAATATAGTTGTGAGGTAGAATGAAAAGGTTGGATGGGATGCAGGTTTAGGTTTTTAAGAGAGCGAGGGTATTTCTAGAGAAGGGTGAGCATTTACGGGAGAGGTGAAAAATGGCTAAATAGAGTAGAGAAGGGAGTATTAAGAAGGCACATCGACTTTGTAAAAGCTGTGCCTTGATGAAATTCGATTCCTATGCCTTCAAAAATAATGGTTGCAAATCTTGTCCAAATCTGGATATAAAATGTCAGGCAGGCAGATTGGAGATGCAGAGAGATTAGGGATGGAGAAGGATGAGGTGGGAGAGGATAGAGGTGGGAAAGCATAGAGGTGGGAAAGGATAGAGATGGAAAAGGTAAAGAGATGAAGAGGTGAGTGGGATTGATAGAGGGTGAGGGGAGAAAAGAGTGGGAAAATAGGGAAAGCTTATGCAATTTTGATCAGAGCAGCATCATTACAGTATGGAGAGAAACAGTCTGAAGGTTATGATACTCGAGATCGGGAGTGTTGGAAGGCAAAGGGTCTGTGGATATGTGAAGTGTACGTGAAGGGTTGGAGAATGTCATGTGCGGATAGAGTGTGCAGAGTGCAGGCTGTTGAATTAGAGTATAGAGTGAAGAATCGTAAAAGTAGAAGTGTGAGCGAATGGGAAGTGTGAGCAAATGGGAAGTATGGGAGATTGGAAAGTGAGAGAGAATGAGTATTGAGAGTGTAGAGGAGAATACTCTGTGTTGGAGAGTGTAATGATGAGATCAATAAGAACAGAAAGAGTCAACAAGGAGACAAGACATAAACTGCACGGCATACAGAATCGTCACCAATTTCAGATCTCAGCACAATCGTCAGTGCACAGATGGAGAATGTCAGAACGAAGAATGCATACGTCGAGGTATCCAGGGCATTGCAAGGAAGAATGCCAAGTTAAAGGTACAGAAAATAGGATGAAGTATAAAGTGAGCAGTACACAGCACATGGGTACAGAAAGTAGATACAATGAGGAAGTCATGTATCTGGGTATAGAGATGGAGGTGTATGTACAAAGAAGAAGCAAGTGAGGTGGACTTGACGGGGAAGGTAAGAAAGTGAAAAAAAGATTAAGAGACGGAGAATAGTGAGCGACCTGAGTTAAAAGTATGGAAGTGTAGTAGAGTATAGAGCAGAGTATGTAGAGTAGAGTATAGAGCAGAGTATGTAGAGTAGAGTATAGAGTAGAGTATAGAGCAGAGTATAGAGCACGGTATAGAGCAGAGTATGTAGAGTAGAGCATAAATTAGAGTGTAGAGTAGAGAATGTAGAGTATGCGGTACGAAAAGTAAAGCAGATATGAAGCTTTCTTGACTACTATCGTCATGTACACTCACATCTCTGTTAATGAGCGCTCTCAGATCACCAGCAAGCATACTGATCACAAACATGCAACCCTTAGGAAGCGAACACTAAAAGATTATTCCCATAAGAGAAATGGTTACAACGGGGCTGCCCCTTGGGACAAAGCAGAAGGATGAGACAAAGAGGACGGCAAGGCACTGGGAAATAGCACATGCGGGAGGGACAATAGGGAGAAATGTATTGTTCTTATCGTTAGTTAGCCGAGCGAGTGAATGAGCGAACAAGCGTAGCGAGTTTGAGGTGGTGGGTGTAGTGAGCGAGCGCAGCCAGCTCATTATACGAGGGAGGAGCGTCCAAGTCTTTCTGTAGGCCATCAAGAATGTGTGGCAAAAAAGAAAATCACTGGAAAATTCAGTGCCAACCCCATCGAATCCACCAGAGAAACACCAGAACAGAACCAAAGGGAGCTAAAGAATACAGAGGACCAGCAAGAAGCGAAGAGATTCCGACACGATCTACGTGTTTTCTTGTGTGTTCTCGTGTATCAGGGGATGAGGCGTTGGAGCAAGGCACCGTTGGGCCGCACCTGAAATAACGATGTGGTACCCACATGCGATGTGCCATGTCATACACAATCACCATCGCACATCCCTTACATATGCCATTTGTTACTGCTCATGTCTGATATCTGCCAACCCGTACGTAATATATTCCCCATCATGCTCATCCCTCCCCTTCACTGGCACCACAACCCCTGAAACAATTAATAGAAGCTACGTGAAACAGATTTTGAGCCCCAGAAAATAGATCTGGCCAGTCTCTGTGTGAGGTTGGAATGGACTTGGCTTAGGCTGGAAATGTAACGGTGAACCTGCCTTCGTTTAATATTTGATATAATATTTGTACTGCGAAGAACACCAGTATTCGCTGTGGTCTAGTGGTGAGCGCACTCTGATACTAATGAACCCCCTCCCCCCCCAGATACGCTGGACTTACTATGGAGTACTAATGATGCCTACGTAGCTGATACATACTTGTTTGTTTCATGCAGATCATGCATCCCGCTCAAACATCCTCAGAATCCACAGCTATATCTTCTCAATCTTGCATTGGTGACTTGTAATTCTGTGCAGACGCAAATTCAGGATATTCCTTTTGTTCCTTGGTGACCAGACATCATCAGAGTGTGGGCGACACACTTTCCAGTGCGTTCTACAAATCCTCCTTCCTTTTCCAATGGAAACCTACGCCCACTCTGCAGTATTCTTGCTCTCGCGGTGCTCCCTCCATTGGTCTCACTGCGCTCTGCCAGCTCCTCCTCCTGCCTTGCACCACCTCCCTACAAAATATTATTTCCTGACCTTTTTAGGTCTCTTTAGGTCTTTTTTTTTTCTGCAGCGACCCTCCAGCACCCACATTCTATGTACGTTCACATATGCTGAGGGTGCTGCGGTCGACGTGTGCATGGAGAATATGCTCAGCAGAGCGAGCCACTCCCACTCCCCACCACCCTTGCTCCCCAGTCGCGCCCGTTTCCCGCGCCCGCTTACCGCGCTCCACTGGTCCAACTGCCCTCCACTGCTTCTTCAAACCTTATTCATATTTTTTCGTCCCAAAACGCCAAACTTTAACGTAAAACAGCCACAAAGCCGAACCTGTTACACTCGAATTTGGGACTGAGATTTATATTGGATTCAGTCGCACAATAAATTGACCACTTTCTTTATCCAAGCGAGGATAGATGACGACTTCTCCTCAGTTTGCGACGTCCAGGCACGAGATGATGATGGCTGCAGGCGTGCTAGGTGACGAGTTGGCCTTATTGCGCGAGGACTTGGTGAGTTACAGCCCGAAACGCCGTCCGTTGACGAATAGGAACATGAAGAACTTGCTGTTGAACTTGACAGAAGCGCTGGCGGCAGTGCCCTCCGCGCCTCCCTCCGCGCTTCCTTCTGCCATCCCGTCCGCGCTCCCATCGGCGCTCCCATCGGCGCTCCCGCCACCCTCTGCGGTGTTCCCCTCGCCAGGCCTGCCCTTCTCCAAATGGAAACCCAAGGCCCTCTCGCTCCTGATCCCAGACGACAGGAACGACCGCCACATATCAACCACAACCCTCTTGCATGCTCCCCCGGCACCAGTAACCACCCCCGGCGTCACTACCACGCCGACAGCACCACCCGTCATGCGGCGAGACTTCCCCTCCACCGCCACCAGCTCCACACACCCAGCCAGCATCTCGCTGATGGCAGACCTCCCGTCGCCAGCACCGCTCGACCCCCCACTGATGCCCTTGGAACACACACGGCTCAAAAGCCCGCTCCTCCTCCACAGACAGCGCGATGCCAAGCAGGAAAAGCGCCCGGATGAGCACCAGCAGTACATACTATCCACCAGCGAGCCGTACCCGTACTCACGAGCCTACGCCGGCGGACCCTCACCAGCACGCTCGTCCCTGCGCTCCTCGACAGCCCCATCAGCACCCCTGTCGACCTCCTCAGCATCGTCCTACGAGTCACACATCACAGAACAAAACCTCCGCCTGAAGAAGTTCCTGGTCCCAGAAGAACTCCAGGAACTAAACCTGACAAACGCATACCCCAACGGCCCGCGCAACGTGTTGAACAACCAGATATACTTGTACCTGGACCCACACCCACGAAGCGCAACACATAAAACGACATCACAGCCCACGGTGGACATCAACGAGTACGACCTCGTCATCAACGTAGCGCGCGAGTGCGAGGACATGTCTGCAGCCTTCACCCCGGGCAACAACAAGGAGTACATGTACGTGCCGTGGACACACACATCCGCGATCCTGACCTCGTTGCCGGCCCTCGTGCGCAAGATCGACGCCTTCTACAACGCAGGCCTCAGGATCTTGGTGCACTGCCAGTGCGGCGTGAGCCGCCTGGCGTGCGTGATTGTCGCCTACTACATGCACAAGTTTGGCTTTGGCGTGAACGAAGCCTACGAGCTCCTCAAGCTGGGCACGGCCGGAAACGTGTGCAGCTTGAACGCACGCGTGGCTCAAGAGGGATACAATATAGAAGCATGTGACAGAATATGCCCCAACATGCTGTTGATATTCGAGCTCATGGAGTTTGGCGACCTGGCTTAGGTATAATTTTCTTGCTTGTCTTATTAGTTTTAGGGTAATGTATTATGGTTATTAGCGACAACGAACGAGCGTAGCGAGTGAGGAGTGAAAGCGAATTCGATAAGTAGAGAGCTTGCACTCGAGTATGCCGTAGAAGATTTTGCATTGAAGGGTCTTGATTATTCAATCACTTTGGAATAAACTACGATAGTGGATACAATAGCATCTAGGGTACAATAGTCTCTACAATAGTCTATACAATAGTATCGACAATAGTCCACAATAGACCCACAATAGACCCACAATGGTTACTATCTATAGGCCATCTATAACTCTATAGATAGTTGCTCTAGAAGCTCCGAAGTTACTCTAACTACCTATATCCGTGGAAACCAAAACCGTCCAAGCAGGAAACAATGAGTTGAGAACGTGCAAGTGGAAACAGTTAAGAATCCGTCTTAGAGCCACCCACCACAGCAACATTGCAACTACAAAGACTACAACAAACCAAGCCCAACAATGCCAGTGAAACGTCTTTAACTTTCGACTAGGCTGGCAGGAAAACGCATTGCATGAAGACAATACCTCTGAACAATAGAAAGGCGTACCCTGAAAGAATACGGTAGGTTACGGGGTTTACCATCGGGGGCTGGGCAGCCAGTCGCATGGAGGAGAAGATTGTTTGGTAAAATAAACTCGACGCGAAGAAGACGCGAGGAGGACGTTCGAAGGATGTGAGGGAGACGCGAGGATGACGTGCGGAAGACGCGGAGTGGGGTCTGGTGACACTCACTGTGATATTAGTAAGGAGCGTTAGTAAGAATTAGTGAGGAGTATCGATCAAAGGTTAGGGTGTGACTCGTGAGGAGACATTGGGCGAGTTATAATTAAGAAAATAAGAATTAACTATAGGGTGTGCTTGTCTGTCTATCTTGGAAGATTTGATGTATTTGTAGTGTCTTTAGTATTTTGGGTACTTTACTACTGGTGGTCTTGGTGGCTACTTCTGGTTGTCCTGGTGTCTCTGTACTTTGTTCATTTGGTATCAGTGACTCATGACTCAGACGTTATTTATAGCACGGAATTATCTGTCACTCGTGTCAAACAGACGTAGACATGGCGATACGGTATGCGCAATTGAAGTGCAATTGAACGTGGAGTGAGCACCACCTATCTGTCACGACGAGGACATCAAGAATTGAATGGTGGGTGTCGAGGGTAGGTCGGGCAGAAACTCGACATTGCAGGTGGAATTGGATTGGTGCTGACGATGCAATTCTCAGCCAAGGGGTGTCTGCAAGGAGACACCTTGACTGGGTTCTATTATTATCACTGTAGACATAGACAGAGTATTGGTGATGGTGTGAAATAAGGTATGTACTGATAAGGTGTCTGCTGTTACTTTTGGTGCCATAGTGGGCTACTAGTGCAGACTAATATTAGTTCACCATTTTAAGATTACAGATGTTCATTACAGCAATAGGTGCACGGAAATTGACACCATCATGGCAATCGCATACAGTAAATATTCACCATAGCATGGAAGACTTGCGAATCAAGCAGCACGACACTACATATCTAGATAAAAGCATGCAGTGACCTCTACTTCTGTTAAACCTTATTCTTGGATAGTATGCGAGAGTATGTACCAGTTGCACGTATGATGATCTCGTCTTTCATGATGCTGTAAGCCATTACCGCAGTCAAGATATGTGTCCCAATGATATTTTGGTGGAGAGTGTGGAGTTATAATTATATAATGGAGTATGGAGAAGAATGCTGGTAGTATGGTGGAGTACATGAGATATACGTAAACCATTTAGATTTACGAGAATTTACTCTAAAGTGGCATATAGTAGCGTATCCCGGCGTACACCAGCATGCGGTAGCGTACACCAGACCTTTAGTGTCACACCTACTCAATAGAGTGTTCTACTCAGTGCTTCCTCTAGCTACCTCTGATTCTTGAAAGACTCAAGACTGGGATCTTTAAAGACTCAAGACTGGGATCTTGAAAGACTCAAGACTGGGATCTTTACAGTTTGAGGAGGGAGAAAGAAGAAGAGATAATAGCTAAAATTGAAGGTGAATCCACATATATCTTCACCTTTCTCAACATGTTCATATGGTCGTACAGAGTAGTTAAATTATCAAAAAAACTCCTCACAGCCATGGCTCCATCATTCGACAAATTCTCCCTCTTAATGTGACCCTGTTTTCATAATAAAAATGCCGTGTCTTGGACTTCTCACCTATCACTACTCCGACATATTAATTCGTCATTTTTGATCAACGATAAGAACCTCATATCATATCTTTAATTAAAGTTAACTCACTGGACTCCAGTACCAAGCTCATGAACTTTGGGAGTACCACATTTTCGTTAACAAAAAACTCCCAAATCGAGTTCAGTAAGTGTCAATTCCTCTAATGGGGTCAACCTCAAAGGATCACCATGAACTCCGAAACTGCGACCTCTAATGTCAAATACTGCAAGGTCTCAGGAAAACAATCTAATCGAGCACTTGGTTTTGCACATGCGTCAAGTGTACTAGTCTCGGGCAGTTTTCGAAAGACTTTGGCATATATCCGTATACCTCAACGTTGAGATCCAATAGCTTGGGCAGACTCAATTCAATCGTTTTCACTCTTCCATGAATTTCGCGACAATATGCCCTGTACCTTGTGGAATCATTTCTTAAAAAAATCTATTGGCTCTGACATTGTTTCAAGGTAGAACTCTTCAATCCGTCTAATCTGGGAGATTGCGTCGAAGCCAAAAAGTTCAGTGTAAGTGCAGTGATTCTGCAAAAATAAACTGCAGCGTCCGCGTGCTGAATTAACTGCAAGACGAGTGCTTGCAAATTTACTATGGATTCGTTACATAGGTTGAAGTCGAGATGAGGTGTTTGTTTCGGGCATTTGATTCCATGCTGTGAGTCTGTGCGTATGCAGTCGTCCCAAGGGGCTGTTACTGCTTATTCTTCAATAAGCGTTTGAAAAGGCTAGTCTCTGATCCCCCATTAGAGTTGGTGGTACCCTATATTCATGGGTACTTAAAACAACTGGACCTACAGTTGCACGTTGTTGAAGCTCATTTGAAAGTTATAAACTCCCTTTCGAGTGCAAACATGTCAACTCAACACCCCTTGAAGTTGTACCTGCTCTTTTCCCTAGAGCAAAGGCCCTTGATGATACTCTTCTCAAAGAACCAACGTCAAGCAAAAACACCTGTCACACACAAGTGGTACTCATAACCCAGATGAATATGGGTCACTAAAGTCACATTGTGGGTTGAGACCAAAACTAATTAACTTAGCTCCACCAATGAAAAGGATTATGAAGATAGTTGCTTATCTTTAGAAATTTCACATTAACTCGTGGGCCCGCAGTTGAATAAATTGGTTGGTTGAAGGTTGTTTCTGTTTGGTGCTAGACAGTTTGGTCTTCTGAAAAACGAAAGCGATACTTTTGTAGGTCACTGAGTCCAGAGTGACTGCCCTCTTGGGCAACTATCACCCATCTAACTCAGAATGTCTATAGGCTCCTAGTGATGATAATTCTTTCAAGTGGAAGATATCTGTCAAGTATGGCTATACCAAGGACGCTCAAGTTAATCGTACGTTCGCACCACAAGTCCTTCATTGTAGGGCAACTCACAAACAGACTGTGCATCGTTCAGGACTCAGCATAATCCACCGCTAATAACTGTTGACAGTAACGCTGATATATATAGGCACTCGTCAATATATCTGTGTGTAGTTCATGAAGTCTGGCCAAGTCGGAAGTCTGTTTGAACAAATTGTGCTTGGAGAATAATGCAGATTGACATTGATAAGTCTAGAAATGAGGGATGGGAAATCAACTGGCTCTACACCAAGACTGTCTGTTCTCAGTCTTGGAGTTAGAAGCAGCTACTTCTAATGACAGCAAACTGTCTACTCTTGTTGACATTGACATTGGAGTAGTACTTTTTGAAAGCGTATGAACCGTAGTAGGCAGACAGAGACTCTATCAACAATAGGTCAAACTTGATGATTAACTGCACAATCCCAGTGTGGTAACTTAGTACAAAAGCAGTCGTCTCGGAATTATCCACATCTGCGATGGTACGTGTATTCAAATTCCATTGGTTGAACTGGGCTTCGATTCATGGTAGGCAGGTTGCTCCTAAAGCTTAAATTTTCACTTTGGACATGACGAACCTTAAGCTGACAAGTTACGCAAGTTAAGTCCCTTAGTTCAGATTATGAGTATTAATCATGATGTTATTGTGGTCCCCGACTTGTCATACTAAACTCACCAGAATGACAATATGGTACTTTGTAGATACTTCATACTTGCAGTACCAAATGGTACCAGATTATGCTTTGAGTAGTACAATGTAAACTTTGAGTGGTGCAATGTAAACTTCCAGCACCATATACTATCTCGAGAAGGTGTACACTCTCATTACCGTTAACTTCAAGTACGTATTAACATTCTCCACAACAGTGCAATATTCAATACGAACACCATACTATGACCTTACATGTCCCAGGAAAACACCCAGAGTCTCTCGTAGTCACTTCCCGCCATCACTTGTTACACTTTCCAACAATATTCTCCTCATGTCTCCACTCCACTTTCCAATCCATCTTATTTATAGCAGGTCATTTCACTACAGCTCCCCACAGCTCATCACTTTCAGAACTCATATCACTCACAGCTCTCTCGCTCCTCACTCACAGCTCTCCTCACTTCTCACTCACACCACACTCTCACCACTGTCCCTCCTATCACTCACTGCCTGTTCACTGCTTGTTGTTCAACTCCACTCACATGTTAAATTCGCATGAAAACATTTTCATTTCATTTGTACTTTTTATCCCGTTTTTAAACTTTTATCTTTACCAACAACAACCATGTCCTACAACCGTGGTGGGAACTACTACAATTCCCGGTACGGTTCCAAGAAGTATTCTGGGGGCTCGGGTGGCGGGAGTCAGCACAATCCTCCCAGCAGTTCTAATAGCACGCCGTTGGGTGACCGTGATCATCGCCTGGATAGAGACCACAGGCTGGATAGAGACCACAGAGATGACAAGTACTATGGAGGTGGGTATGGCCGCCGTGACCGTGATTACTACGGCAATTATCGCTCTTCGCATGGGAGGTACGATGGCAAGTACAACAAGTACCAGCCCTCCAATCAATACAACAGTGTGTCCTCTTCGAGTACTGGGGGCCCCACCAACCTGGCGGCTACTGGCGCTAGTGTAGGCAACCCATCCAGCGGTGCTGGTGGCGTTGGTGGTGCTGGACAAGGTCCAAGTTCCAGCTACGGTTCTGGTGCTGGCTCTGGCGTACCATACTCAAACAACCCCCATAACAAACGAACAACAAGCACATACTATGGTTCGGCCGCCAGCGACGAAACCAAAGGAAGCAGCTCGCCAATGCACGCAAACACTGGGTCCCTGGGATACAAACGTAGAGCTGACAGATATGACCTGTACCAAACGCAAAAGTACTACAGCACCAACAGCCAGGCAAACACAGCAAACGCTACAGACCAACCTGTGCGCCGAAAACTGGCCTCAGGATCAGGGACTCCCACGGGAACGGGTGTAGGAACAGGCTCTGGCTCGTCTCTGCCTTACCACGGCGAACACTTCAGCATGAGAAGACTGTCGAGCGACAAGGGACACCCCTACCCCAAGATTAACGAAGAAGACAAACCAAGTACCATCCTGTCGAGTAAGTTCTCCGACGGTAGAAGAAGCAAAGCAGTAACTGCCCCAACGTCCACTAAACGTCCTGAGAAGAAAGAAAAGGAAAAGTCAGACAAGTTCTTTGACTCCAAGAGCCCAGAAAGCGAGAAACTGCCAGACTCCAAGACCGAGAAGCCTCAATCAGAAACCAAACCTATTGAAGAGCATACCGACAAACTGGAACTCAAAGACAAATTCGACAAGCATAAAAAGAGAGACAAATTCAAGATCAGTAAGCCCGAATTGAAGAAAAAACTAAGCTCCAACTCATTGCCTACTGAAAAGAAGGCTGAACAAAGAAGTACAATGACAGGAAATCGATCAATGTTTGAAGAGTCCAAGCCCGAAAAGTCAAAGAAAAAGTCTGAAAAGAAGGAGGAGAAGAAGGAAGAGAAGAAGGAACAAGTGAAGTCTGAAGTGAAAGAAAAACTGGAGAGTGCAAAACCTGAAGATAAAGTACCTGCTATCACAGACCCAAAGCTTTTACATCTTTTTGATGACGATTATGAACCTGAGGAAAAGAAAACAGAACCCATTCCTGATGAGGAGCCAGAAAAACCTAGGGATTTCCAAGAAACACCAAAAGTAGAAGCAAAGAGTGAGGAATCTAAGGATGAAAAAGAAGTAGAAGAATCAACAAAAGAAGAAACTTCTCCCGAAGACGATTCAAATACCAAAGTAACATCCTTCTCCGACTATCTTAAATCATCAAAAGACAAGAAACCAAAAGAAACCGAAGAGAACGCACCAAAAGAAGAAGAAAGTCCTAAAGTAGAGGAGAGTGCTTCGAAAGAAGAAGACAAAGATACACAAGACGACGACCTTCAAACAGAAGCTGCGTCGACAATGCGCAGCCAGGTATCCAAGCTTTTTGTATCTGAGAACTCGACGGCACAATCGAACGGTTTGTTTGAAGAACCCAAGAGCCAAGAAGATAAACCAAGTGAACTGAAGCACTCACTCGACTCCACCCTCACTGCGATCTCGAAATCAGCCGAAGACTTTGACTTCACCAATCTAGCCAATGAGGAGGAGGTGAGTGAGGCCGAAACAGTAGCTGCAGAGTCACCACCCATCATCAACAAGGTGCGTCGTCTTATCCGCAAAAAGGACTTTGATGAAAAACGTCACAACTTGAAACGCAAAGCATTGATTGACTCCTCTGATGATGAAGACGAAGGAGAAGCAGACGAAGCAGACGACTACAGTAAAGCGTCGAGCCCACATGGTAGCGCAAGATCCAACGAAAGCACTCATAGCGGTTCAGGCAGGAAGAAACAACGGCCATACAAGCCCAATCGGGATTCTGGTGGACGCTCGCTATTGCAGCGTGCATGTAAACGAGGCTTGATTGGAGATATCCGCAACTACTTGCAGCGAGGAGCAGATGCCAACGAAAAGGATTTCTGCGGGTTCACATGCTTACATGAAGCGGCCTTGGAAGGACACAGCGACGTTGTGCAGTTGCTTATTGACCACAATGCGAACGTGAATGCCAAATCCGACAGCGCCGGAGACTGTGAGACACCATTGATTGACGCCGCAGAAAACAAGCACTTGGAATGCGTACGTATTCTCCTTGACCATGGTGCAGACCCCAGTATATTCAATCTCAATGGGTTCA
>JAJMBT010000045.1:0-104488 GCA_030565385.1 Kodamaea neixiangensis
TAGTAAGAGACATCGAAAGACCCGTACCGCAATAGTAAGAGACATCGAAAAGACCAAACAAGAGGCAAGCTCCACTATATGCGAGCAGCCATCAAATACTCAATTTGTCTGCGGTAGTTTACCAACTTTGGTGCATTATAGTTGTGCAATTCATTTCTTCATATACTAAATATGTAGAGAGGTGCAGATAGAAACAGGTAGGAGTTGCGTTTTTTGGCTGCAATTCTCCAAAATCAGACTAAAGATTTAACTTTAAATGTTTATTAATCAGGTAGCAGTATCGAAAGAATCAAACAATAAAATAAACTCATCATGAGACGCACTATACGCTAACCTTAGATAGTAGTATAACGTTTAAGAACAAAGGCCAGGCTGGATATCAGACTAACAGGTCACTGACAAAGTGTACCAGATGCTCTGAATACAGAACACAAAACAAAAGTGACTATCACTAAAGTGGTACTGACACAATGGACCGTAAGCCTACTCTAAAGTGTGCTTCAGACAATTGGGCTTAACTTTGATAGTGTGACAAAGGGGCTCATCGCATTACTATAAGTAGGCGAGTATTCCTACCAAGAATATATTCTAGACAACTAACTGAATATACTATTTTCTCCCACGAACAATAATAATGGCAATATTAAAAGTGCTTAGACAGGAACAACTCAACACTTTCAGAATCTAGGTACTAGAATCATCAATTAGGGCAGAAAATATTGGCTATTGCGAAGAATGTGAAGGAGTATAACCCTCTAACTTATACTACCTCAAGTAACTGACCAACCCAAAGAGCCGAAGAAGCAAGCTAACATTTTGTCTATCTCCTGTAAAGGGGATCGCTAATCAAATATACTTTGACTTGAAAATCTGTCAGCAAGAATATTCCCATAATCTTGGCAAAACATTCTTGCTTGTATTCTCCGACTTCACGCATGAAGGAAGATAAGAATGTACCTTCACGCTTCGTATATTTTCTGCATGGATATTAGTCTGAAACAACTCCTCTTTTCGCAGACACTCGGCTAGTTGAACCACAACTAGTCCACAAGGCGATAGCCTGCTTCATGGCACTAAAGGGCTGCGGGCGATGCATATACCAATAGTGGGAAACTGGCTGTGACAAATTCATTCTGCGCGTGTTTGTGCATGTGTCCGTCCACTTTCAAAGGCGGACTGCAACGGAATTGAATTTCCCGTTTGCGTAACCGAAAACGCCAATCCTGGCTTACTATATGGTGGTCAGATTAGACCGCGCATAGTTTCTACAGCTTCTACTGCTGATAGAGAAGGACCAAGTGACGAGGTGCTTGGAAGGTCTCAGGCAGAATTCGGTGCGTGCTGCAATCGATTCTCAATATCTTTCACGATTGCTTGGCGAACGTTAACAAGAATTTAGTTTTCGGAGGCACAAACGGAAAGCAGCACAATCACCTGTTTTGACGCTAGTAGAAACTAATCTGAGATAGATCTCGCCAAAAGCAGTTTGGAGGACGCCTCGAGGTATACTTCGCGAAAGAATATCTCGAGAGACATGATAAGTGCAGGGCACCGCAAGAACAAGCTTGTTTGGTTACAACTTGTGCACCAACAGCATGCACTCAATACAAACATTTTCCCAGATGCTTGGGTTGTTGTACCTTTCAATGAGAGTTCAACAGGGAAGAGTACTGATTAATTTCCAATTCATGTTGTCAAACATACACAGCGATTTAGACCGTACTCGTGGTGTAATTTTGAATGCTGTCAGGCAAGCACGGAACTCCGTCCCGTAGTTTCCAATCTCCTTTAGTCATCTGCCCAGCCCGAATGGTTTTATTATTTAGCCATGTCGAAAGACTGCAATTTGGAGCAGGGAAGTTGTTGACAACCCAGCACACTTTTGTGGTGGGAGCTCAAGGGTCTGATAAAATCGAGGAAGCCTGTGTTTCAGCTGCTATTCAATCTATCAATTTTCTCCCATGTTATACCTTCATTGGACTTGACATCCTTCTCTGGCACCCGGAGAAGTCTACAAATCAGCTAATTGGCTGCTTTCAGTGGTCCGAAATAATGTACCTAATACTCCGTATTTCTGCAAGATCTTGCCTCCAACACATTTTGTTATTGTGATACATTCATGGCCTTTGCTCCGAGACGCATTAGTCCTACTGACTTACGAGTGGGTAGCCTATGTTTTGATATTGTAAATGATGCCTGCACCATCTCACCGCTTTTTCAGCACTTTGTCTTGCTAGTGAAGCTAGAAAAATTCTAACGAACAATGTGACGATTGAAAGTGCACACTCAACAGGAAACACCGCTACCTTGTACAGGATTCCGCCCCCAACAAACTTAAAGTAATCGCTAACGAGAGGTACGCGATTCTTCAACATCTCCAACTTTAACTTGATAATCTGCTCTGCACAATTTGGATTTACGTGAGATTTAGTTTTTAGTTGACTCGTAAAGACCCCACATACGCTGGTATAGGGTTTTTTGGCACCGCTTAGATTCAAGCCAAGTCTATTTAATCGCATTGCATTCAAGCCGCACATTCCGCAAGAAGTACTTTTCCGCGAATCGAACCCCTCTAGTCTTCAACTCATAACCCCCTTGCAGAAATGTGTTCACTGGCTCGAAGACCTCTGTTTCTGCATCTTTTCACCGACGACCAAGAAAGGTAGTCTTGGTCGCTCAAGTAGTGAGATCCAACTGGTGGGGCAACAATTCAACACCAATATCGTGAGTGCAAACTTGATGGCAACAGAGATCCCTGTCTACTTGGTTGTCAACACACTTGAGATTCTCCTGTGAAGGTTAATTTCGGCCACCCTCTTCAAGCAGAGATGAACTATGGAAGATGCAGCGATCATGTCCATGAACCACAATTCTGGTTTGTGAAACTCGAGATTTTCAGCTGCAAGAGGAGAACATGTTCAAGAACTGATTTCCCGTGCTGAGCAAGCGAGAGAACCAAGGCAAGTTCAGGATTACTATCCACAGATAAGATTAAAGCACACTAAAAGAGACTAAACTAGAGTAGAATACCCAAAACCAACGAAGAAACCCTCAGTTTCAACCCTTCAACTTCAATCTAGCTGAGTGCAAGTATTTGTGATATCTGCCTAAAGAAAAATACTGAATATAGGATAATAATGAGACAACGACAGTGAGGTCATAAACCAAACAAGAGTTTTCTTGAAGAAACATGATTCTTAAATAATATTCCAAAAAGTCTTAAGGTAATCAAACACGAATAGAGAAGAGTCCGCAAAACGATGTTTAGATGCAATCCAGTATTCGCCAACTGAAACGATGATATGATACTTTGTACTTTGACTATAAATACTGCGTATTTATGGTAATTTTTGCAACCACTATTGGCAATGCTTTTTAAGAACTTGGTGTATCTCGCCGCAAGTGCTTGTACCGCTGCTGCTCAAGAGGTCGCTGGGATCTTCACAGGTGTTAACACCGTCCTTTCATCCCCCAACAATGTTCCTTCCGAATTATATTGGAACATTTTGTTCGACTTCGAAATCAAGGGAAACCTTCAACCTGGTGACACCTTCCACCTTAACCTGCCTTGCTCCTTCTACCTTGGTGCTCAGCTGTTGACCTCAAATCTAGCACCGATTGGGGTGGGAAGTGATGTATACGCTAATTGTGAGCTAGAGTCTGGGTATTTATCTACCACCGCCTCGAGTGTCAAGTGTACCGCTACTGATTTGGTGAACTCAGCTACTGATATCACTGGTAATTACCTTCTTTCTATATACTTCAATTCTGGTGGGTCTGCTGAACCTGTTGACATTGCCTGTGCTTCCCAGTGGGTTGAAGGAGACAACACAATTGAGTTCGATGACGGTGTTAACACCTTTCCTGCCCAAGTGTATTTCAGCCCAATAGTCATCTATTTCTTTGAAAGCACCGATGTTTTGGTTGCTTCTGCCAGAACCTTGCCCGATGCCGTCACCAACTTCGAAATTGGTGGCGGTGGAACCTGTGCACAGGGTATTTCCTCTGGTCAATTGGGTTACACATTTAGCACAGCCCAAGTTGACTGTAGCACAGTTCAAGTTTATATCACCAACGATGTGAATACTTGGTTCTTCCCTAAGTCGTTCCAGACGGCGGATGCTAACGTCGACTGTTCCGCAAACTCGGTCATAGTTGACTACACTGACGTTCCAGCTGGTTACAGAGTCTTTGTCACCGTTAATACTGACGTCTTGGAGTTGACTAAGGTAGTCTTCGAAAACTCCTGGACATGTCAAGGCGAAACCGATTTGCAGTTCAAAGACTCCTTCTTGAATGGCTGGAACCCTCTTTTTGCTGGAAGTAGTGTGGGCTCAGGTACTCTTACCCAGTACACTACCGTTACCTGGACTGGTGTTGGTACTTCTACCACAACCAGCCGTCTTCCTGGCCAGACAAACATTGTTGTTGTCGACGTACCAATCCCAACTGTCACCACGACTGCTACTTGGACTGGATCTTTTACCACTAGTGTCACCGTTACTGCTCCTCCAGGAGAAACTGCAACAGTGATCGTTGAAGTTCCGTCAAATCCTGTAACCACCGTCACTGAGACTTGGACTGGTACCGGTTCCGTGACCTCGACGATAACTGCAACAGTTCCAGGTGGCACTGACACCGTTGTTGTGGACGTACCAATCCCAACTGTCACCACGACTGCTACTTGGACTGGATCTTTTACCACTAGTGTCACCGTTACTGCTCCTCCCGGAGAAACGGCAACTGTGATCGTTGAAGTACCAACAGGATCTAATCCAGTCACCACCGTCACTGAGACTTGGACTGGTACTAACACCGTCACAACAACCATCACCGCTACCGTCCCAGGTGGCACTGACACCGTTGCTGTCGACGTTCCAGTTCCAACCAACACCGTGACTTCAACATGGACAGGAACTTACACCACTAGTACAACTGTGACTGCACCACCTGGCGGAACCGCAACTGTGATTGTCGAGGTGCCAGGAGGATTGTCATCATCGTACACACCTCCCTACTGGAACACGACCACCGAGACAGACACTGAAACCTTCACATCCACCGTTTGTTCAAAATGCACCAAGTCCAAGACTACTCCAGAGGGTCCAGCAACCACTGATACCTACATTCACCCTGATATCACCAGCCCTCTGACTCAAGAGCCAACTACAACAGCTGGCCCTGGTCCAAATGACACCACAAAGGTAACCCCAGCTGGTCCTACTCCTATCGAAACTACCACGACGAGCCCAGCTGGTCCTGGTGGAGATGACACAGCCGTCATTCCTGCTGGCCCTGGTGAAACTGCCACAACGATCCCAGCTGGTCCTGGTGGAGATGACACAGCCGTCATTCCTGCTGGTCCTGGTGAATCTGCCACAACGATCCCAGCTGGTCCTGGTGGAGATGACACAACCGTCATTCCTGCTGGTCCTGGTGAAACTGCCATAACCGTCATTCCTGCAGTTCCAGTGTCTACTTCATTACAAGTGGCAACATACTCTGTATCTTCATACGTCCAGGGTGGTGTGTCTAATGTCCTCTCCAAATTCACCTTCACGTTTATGATCCTTGCATCCTTCTTATTTTAGATTCGGTAATAATTCCTAGCAGCACCATCTTATTCATGATTCGGCTATCATTTGTGACTTCAACATAATTATCATTTATCTTCGGTCAATATACCATGGCTCTCAAGCCGCCTATTATCAATTTTCTAGTGTTTGTCAAGTAGTTATCAAGTTTTGTAGTTGTTAAAAACCATAGATAGCGAATAGATGTTTCGGAGCTACTAAGTATTAAACAAGTCGTCGTATCTAATCTCTCAAGTCCATGCTTCTGCTCATTATTTTTCAATTTTCTTGGATTCAATTCGTTTATCTCAATTAATCAATCGATGTTAAATTTAGAAGTGGATATCATTGTCACGTCTGTATACAGACAAGTTGCTACATGCTTCAAGAATATTACAATCTGGAAATCCCGTTGGCTTTCAATCGAGATGCTAGTCCTGCCCAGTGTTAGATTAGTCTATTATTCACATCACCATTCCTCTACCTTCTGAGGTATTCTTCTAACACACGGCTTCTACTCTCTAACCGTTCCCACTTTATCATAAGAATCCATCCAATCAGAAAGAAGTACGGTACAACGGCTACCATAATTACATTCACCGTGGGGTATTCGAGAATAACTTGGCACTTCCAACAGATCTCCACTAGTGACGCAGAACATTCGTTGTACGCACATTCAAGTTTAGAAACAACGGTTTTCACGAGCTAATTTCACACGGCTGAGACAGAAAGTACTGACTTCAAAGGGGCTGAACTAAGCCAAGCAATTTCATCGATCTTCAGGCCAACAGAGGCGTGATACGACCTTAATGTGTACTAAAAGTATAGCCTATACATCTCGCATGGACGAGTGATTGTACAGTAGGTGAAGATGACAAGTACTAGCCTACTGTAGCTTACTGTAGCAATTCTCATACTACACTCAAAAATGAAGCACAGATCTCACACTAAAGCCTCGATGTCAAATTTTACGAGGTCTGGGGCTTCGGGAAGGTGCTCCACAATTTAACATGCACCAAAATAAAGCCCCTGGTGCAGTTTCGTATCCCATTATAGAAGTTCTAATTCTAGAAGTGCAGCCAAGACATAAGGCACGAACATGCAAACTACGAAGTTGCAGCCATTCCTATAAATACTCAAAGCTTTATTGAAGGAAGAGTACGCAACCAGATGTTATTCAAGAAAGTCCTTGTGATCGCAGCTGCAGTCGTTTCAGCAACAGCCAAAAAGATTGATCATATATTCAACTCTTTGGACGCAATCGAGTACAGGCAAGATGCAAATTTCCCAACGGCGCTTCCGAACAGTCCCAACTGGTTTGCTACACTTGGGTGGAGCATTGAGAATTGCAAGGTGAGTCCTGGCGACACCTTTGAAGTATGGCTTAATTTTGTCTACCTCATTACGTCGACCACCCCAAACGTTGACTTGGTCGCTGGTGGAACCGTCTACGCCAACTGTGTGCTCAGTATTAACAAGCAAGGTCACATCAAGGGTCCTTTTTTTGATCAGACTCTTAACACCATTCTTTGTACTGCCACTGCTAACGTGAAGCCAGAAACCACTGCCTATGGTTCAATTGGGTTTCCATTTGTTTTCAACTCTGGGTTTGGTATTGCTGATATCACGTCCGTCACTCTTCTGAGTAAAGATTTCGTATTCGGCAACAACCAGATTTCGTTTGGTGTTGGCGATATTGGTCCTCCTATCCTGACCACCGCCACGTTTTCAGAGTACTCACCTGCTATCAAGGCCGACTTTCAGAACATTTTCACTGCCTACAGAGAAATCCCCCGTAAACAGGAACATCACTTCTTGGGTGGTCTTTGCCCAGAAGGCCAAAAAGTTGTTAGTGGTACGGTCCGTCTTAGTATGGTGGGTAATACCTTCAGATGCAGTGAATTCTCCGCCTTGGAATGGCAACAACGAGACCCAACCTTTTTGCCAACTGGTTATGGCTCGGTGCAAGTCGACCGCAACTACCATTGTACAGCTCAGCAGGTCAGTTTCGATTATGCCTTCGATGGTCAAAAGGACTCTAGAATTGCCTTCGACATTGAGGTCGCTGAAGCCGCAGACTTTTCCGTCTCATACGTCAACGAATGGGTCTGTGATAACGGAGATAAGCACTCTTTCCCCAAGATCGAAAACTTCAAGAAGTACACATTCTTGGAGCCAGAGTCGAAAGGTTTTGATGCAAAACTATCGACTTCAACTTGGACTGGTGAAGGTACCTCGACTACCACTCTTCCCTTCACCGGAACGGGAACCAGAACTATCGTTGTTCAAGTTCCTATTCCCACTGTAACCACGACTACTACTTGGACTGGTACCGTCACAACTAGTACAACTGTCACTGCCAGTCCCGGCGAAACGGCCACCTTGATTGTTGGGGTGCCATCTGACTCTTCTTCTCTGAGTGCAACATCGACTAGTCTGTCAAGTCTGAGTGATACATCGTCGACATCTTCAGACACATCTGGATCCTCTGCAAGCTCAACTCTTTCCTCACAATCATACTGGAACTCAACTACTGAAACAACTACGCACACCTTTACATCCACAGTCTGCCCAACATGTACCAAGTCAAAGAACACTCCAGACGGCCCAACCACTGAGACTGATAGCCACACAACATCCACCTTGTGCGACGAAAAATGCAAGAAGACACACCTTGACTTCACCAACCCACAAACTGAGAAGCCAAAGACTCCAATCGGTCCTGGTCAAGATGAAACCACTGTTGGTCCAAATGAAACTACCAAAACTACTCATCCTGGAACTAATCCTGTGCACCCACCTACAACTGTTCCAAGCTTTAGCCCTGGGTACTCTTCATCATCTGACAAGGCATCCTATTCCGTTACTTCATATGTCCAAGGTGCTGTGACTTCGGTTGTTTCGAGGTTTACTTTCACATTAATGATGCTTGTATCATTCCTTGTTTAGTCTCTCCTGCTTTATCATAGTTTTCATTTCCCGTTGTTTTGTACAAACGACACTAGTGTAATGTCCCTATTCCAACGTCAATTATTCCATCAGAACTGAATAAGGTTAATGGTTTCAGATGACAGATAAACGAATGCATTTAGAACATTCGATTCTTGTTCATTCCATACAACTGTTAGCTGACTTGGCTCAGGCGTTCTCAGGTCGGTCAGGTCGTCAAATTATCGGCCACTCCTGGGCTCTAGTCGATGGTAGTTCAAAATCATTGCCAATAAGCTTAACAGTTGCGTAATAACCGCCAGTTAATTTAAACTTCTTGGCCTCATGGAGCAACAACCCATATAAAAGTAAGGTTCAAAAAGTAGAATCACATTCAATTGACTGTAATAACAATGGTCATTGGAACGCCACCGCAAGAATGCGAGTTATCTCTGAAATCTCATCAAGGTTCCTCCTTGGTTTTGCTTTGAAACTGATTTCTGAATGGCACATGTCAACTTGTCTTGACACATTCAAAAATATCCTGACACTTCAAACTGCATCAATTTTTAAAATTTCAGGCTCCGCAAGGGGTAAAGTAGTTGTAGAATGAACCCATATCCTTAAAACTTCTACACCACCATCACTCATTCAATGCTTCTCACCGTCAATTCCTCGAGTCGTGCGACGGTTGAATCAAAGATCACGTGATTGCAAAGTATAGTTGTTTGGTTTGCTTATTGTATTCATAAGGGGCTCATTTGAGGAGATAGATCACCTTAATTCTTATTGCTGACTACTCAACATCGGCTACCATGGAATTCAGGCGAACAGACACTTCTGAGTCTATCACATCTACAGAAAGTATCCCCACAACCACGCGGCATTCCAGGCTTTTCGGATCACGTACCAGCGTTGGAGCATTACCCAGTCTACCTGATATATCCCCTCTGGCTTCAAAACCAAACAGTCCGTTGAAGGCAAAACATGACTATGAGGCAGAAGAAGTCGAAGCCACTCCAGACAACACGTTCGTTGAGTTTGACTTGAGCAAGAAACGTAACAGCACATTGCCAGAGGATTTTAGCTACGACTTGTCTGAAAAGATTATATCTTCAGGCAAACTGAAGTTCCATGAAGAACCTGAAGAGTCTGCGTCACATGAGATAGTACTAGAAGCTCCGGAAGCTGACGACTTTTTCAGCTCCAATACAAGTAACTGGAAAACTATGAAAACGATAACAGAGTTGGATTATTATAACGAGAGAGGTGAATTGGAATTCGAAAGTGGAGGGCCAAAATTCGATTCCTTGGAGAATCGTGGGTATACTAAAATCGACACGGAAGAACAGGTGGCCAAATACGCACAATTGGATGCAAACACTGACTTCCTTTTCAAACAGAAAACAGAAGCTAAAGATCTTAAAAAGCCCGAGATACATGATGACGAGGAAGATGACACGTTCGACATCGATGACAATTTAGACTCTGCAGACACCTTAGCCACAACTAAGGGTATGCTCTCGGATAGCCAAAAATTTGCATACGTGGGAATAGTTAAGTTGATCTCTGTGGACATGGCTACGGACCTCGCGACCTTGAGAACATGTTCATCAAACAAAATAGCAAAAACATTGAGCTTTGGCCAAAGAAACTTTTCCAACTGGACTCAATATGTCATTACAAAGCTTTACGACCACATGAACTTGACGGAAGATGAAAAGAAAATGATTGAAAACTTGAGCATCCACGGATTGGAGGTGACAGATTTATCAACTTCTCTTGTTGAAGTTGAAATCGAGAACAAAAAGGGCCAATGGCTGATGGCGGATTTGTATCCTGGATTTGACCTTCGTTGGGTAATTATATGCGACTTACTCTTGCTTTTACTCAGCGACGGCTATTATGACGCCAGATCAAACTCACTTTTAGTCCGTTTCGCCAACACCATTGGTGTTTCCAACTTGGAGATTTTGCAGTTTCAAAGACGTTTACTTGAATCGTTGGAAATGGACACGACAGAGAAGAGTATAGAAAACAAGGAAGGTTTACTCAATGACAAGCAGTTTATAGAAAAGCACATCAAGAGAAATAAGAACAGACGATATGCTTACATTGGGTTAGCCACCTTGGGTGGATCTTTGGCGATTGGATTGTCTGCTGGATTGTTAGCTCCTGTTATTGGTGCTGGTCTTGCAGCTGGTTTGACAACAGTGGGTATTACTGGTACTACTGGTTTTTTGGCCGGCGTGGGTGGATCAGCCATAATCACAACTGGTGGTATCATCACTGGAGCGAAAGTTGGTTCTAAGGCCGGATCGCGAAGAACTGGAGATGTGCACAACTTTGAATTCAAGCCTTTGCACAACAACAGGAGACCTAATTTGATCATCACTGTTTCTGGGTGGATGAATGGTCAACTAGATGATGTCAGATTACCATTTTCTACAGCGGACCCAGTAATGGGTGATATGTTCTCTTTGCTTTGGGAACCAGAAATGTTGCAGCTGATGGGACAGACCATTGGTATCTTGGCATCTGAAGCCTTGTCCACCTCCATCCAGCAGATCTTAGGTGCTACAGTTTTGACGGCATTGATGTCTGCGATCCAGTTGCCGATGGCATTGTCAAAGTTATCGTATTTGCTTGATAACCCTTGGAACGTGTCACTTGACAGGGCTTGGAAGGCAGGCTTGATCTTGGCGGACACTTTAATTGCCGGAAACTTAGGTGTGAGGCCTATTACTCTTGTTGGTTTCCTGTTGGGTGCCCGTCTTATCTACTCGTGCCTTATTGAGTTGGCTAAAAGAGGTGGCTACGGACTTATAGAGAATGTTATTTTATTGGGCTCACCTATCACTGTGAAGAGAGACCAGATGGTGTTGGCTAGATCTGTTGTGAGCGGTAAGTTTATCAACGGATACTCTAAGAAGGATTGGATTTTGGGATACTTGTTTAGAGCTACTGGTGGAGGTTTACTGAGTATCGCTGGGTTATCACCAATTGATAACGTTGAAGGAATCGAGAACATTGATTGCACACACTTGGTGGAAGGTCACATGTCTTACAGAACAGCTATTCCAAAAATTATGAAGTTATGCGACTGGGAAATCTTGAGCGAGGAGTTTGCGGAAATCGAAGAAGCAGACCCTGAACAAGTTGAACGTCAAAGAAAGTTGATCCACGAGTTTGACGAGGCCCGTGCAAAAATGCAAAAGGACATGGAACAGCAGCAACATTTACCAAAGAAGAAAACATGGAAGAACTGGTTCAAACCAAAGCAAAAGGAATGGTGGGAGATCTACGAAAATGAACAGGGAGAGAAAATCAAACCCAAGAGTCCGACTTCCAGCTCGAATCCAGGCGAACAGCAAGAAGAATATATGGAGGAGTACTCAGAGGAGCCAATTCCTATATTCGACATTAGTGCCTTGGCAGACGAAATCAAAGATATTGAGAATATCGCAGAGAAGGACCCTTCAGAGCTTAAGAAGGTGAGAGAGGAGGTGGTGCCTGAAGCAGATCAACCGATTCGAAAAACTAACGAGGATTTAGAAGAGAGTTGAGGTGTATAACATTTGTAGATTCATTGAGTAGTAATGTATTCGTGGGATTTTGATATAAGCACAATAACTAAAACTCATTGACTTTTAAACTTTAAGATTTTGTGAGAAGTTAATTAAGTATCGAATTCTTGGAACTCAAGCAAAATGACATTCCTCCTGTATAACAGACGAGTAATACGTTATGAAAAATGAAGAGGTAGATGAAGAATTGCCTCCTTATCGGTTTATAGATACCGAAGGACCAGCTAAGAAGACCGAGCTCCTGCTTCCAAAATCGAATCGTGAGATTGTACAGACATTGTTCACGGATCATACTTACAGGGGCGTGTTTAATGAACTCAAGGTGTTTCCGTCTTACAATTGTCTTATGAAGTATCCAAATGCAACTGAGAAACTGCCTAAGATACAACATTCTGAGCTTGCCACGAAACAGAAGACTGGTTACTCAATGCCAGTTTTACTAGTACCAGGCTGGGATAAAACTAATCTGATTCTCAAAGTGTACAAGTGCAAGGTTCCATCTGGTAGGTACTTTGACGAATGCAAAGATGTGGAGCTTTGTTGCGAGGTAACCCCAGTTGAAAGTGGGGTAATCGATGTGCAACTGTACGTTATGAGATTCAATAAGACTGAAGTAGTGGTTCTCAAAACTGGCTACTCAGGATTGGACTATATATACAAGGAGCATCTATTCAGGTTGAACACTGACTCTCTTACGTTTACACTACATGAATTTCCTGAGGAAAAGGACTATACACCTTTCGACAGCTGGAATAGTCAATCTTATAAAATTGATAAACCACACCCATTTCACGAACTGCAATTAGTCACAGAAAGACTTCCACCTCAAATGCTAAAGCTGATCAAAGCTCATTCCATACATCGCGGAAGCTATCAAATTCAAATAACTGATGATACGACCAGGAAATCTGGTAAAAGATCCGACTATATGTCACTTGTGCGAGGCAAGGCAGACACAGAAAATATCAACAGCATAGATGAAATCTTAGTGCATGTCTGTGTTGGGTTACTTGCTTTTCGACTTGATGATTATAATGAGCACCTCAAAGATCAAAAGAGGTGAGGATTGACTGAGATTCAATGGTGAAATTCATTGTTTTGGTTGCTGAGATGGGATCAACTTTCAACATGTGTCAAGATTCCAATCAGATCTTCTCACTGAGGTGATCAAATCAGTCTCTTTTTATCAAACTATATTTCCAACATACTATAAAGAACCAATACTCATACAGTAGCAGTGTTATTAAGTAAAAGTCAAGAAACATTCCATATAACTCCCAGGCCCAACCGATATTCTCCCTCACTAACAACTCACACCGACCAACACTACCATTTGCAACCATATTTTGTTTTTACGCACCCCTCCTTTTCGCGTAACTCTCAGACCCAAGTGAAATTTTTTTAACTCGAATTTATCAAAATTTTGATAATCAACAGTCACCAAACAGGAACCATGCCTACCATTGCCGTTGACAAGTCTGATCTCTACGAGCTTCTTGGCAAGAAGTACACGACCGAGGAATTCGATGAGTTGTGTTTCGAGTTCGGCATTGAGCTTGACGAGGATACCACCGAGGAGTGCCAAGGAGACGAGAGACCTCAGTTGAAGATTGAAATCCCAGCCAACAGGTACGATATGTTGTGTATTGAGGGTATTGCACAAGCCTTGAACGAATTTTTGGGCAACCTGACTGCTCCAAAGTACACCTTGAACCCTGCTAAGGCCGAAGTCACGTTGACTATCCATGAGTCAACACAACAAGTGCGTCCATACGCTGCAGCTGCCATTCTCAGAGGAGTTGTTTTCGATGAAAGACGTTACGAGTCTTTCATTGCTTTGCAAGACAAGTTGCACACCAACTTGTGCCGTAACAGAACCTTGGTTGCCATTGGTACCCACGATCTCGACACCTTGACTCCTCCCTTCACCTACGAAGCGTTGGCTCCAAAAGACATAAATTTCGTTCCTTTGAACCAAACCGCGGAGTTGAACGGTGCCAACTTGATGGAGTTTTACGAGAAGGACAAGCACTTGGGTAAGTACTTGCACATTATCCGTGACTCTCCAGTGTACCCAGTCATCTTAGACTCCAAGAGAACAGTTGGCTCGTTGCCACCTATCATCAACTCGGAACACTCCAAGATTTCCTTGAAGACCAAGAACGTTTTTATTGATGTCACTGGTACCGACAAGACGAAGACTGACCTTGTTGTCAACCAAATCGTAGCCATGTTTTCTCGCTACTGTAAGGTTCCATTTGAGATCGAGCCTGTTAGAGTCATATCACCACACAATGGACAGGACCGTCAAGTTCCTGCTGTCGAGCCAAGAACCGCACAGGCCGAAGTATCGTACATCAACTCGTGTGTGGGCTTGGACTACAGTGGAGCTGAGATTTCCAAGTTGTTGGCCAAGATGTCGTTGACTGCGGAGCAAAACAAGGCGGATGCCAACTTGATTGACGTGCAAATTCCAATCACCAGATCAGACATCTTGCACCAGTGTGACATCATGGAAGACGCAGCCATTGCATATGGTTACAACAACTTGAAGAAGACTAAGCCACAGAGTGCTTCGCTTGTAGCACAGCCATTGCCAATCAACAAGGTTTCGGACATCTTGAGATTGGCCTCAGCCCAGTCTGGCTACTTGGAGGTGTTGCCGTTGACATTGTGCTCGCACGACGAGAACTTCAAGTTCTTGAGATTGAAGGACGATGGTAAGACCGCCGTCAAGTTGGAGAACCCAAAGACTGCAGAATACCAGGTTGTGAGAACAAGCTTGATTCCCGGTTTGCTCAAGACCATCAAGGAGAACAGAAAGCACTCGTTGCCTATCAAGGTTTTTGAGGCTGGTGATGTCGTCTTCAAGGACGATCTGTTAGAGAGAAGAGCATTCAACCAAAGAAAGTGGTCTGCGGTGTATGCTGGTAAGACCTCTGGTTTCGAGTTTGTCCAGGGTTTATTGGGTAAGATTATGCAAACCATGAGAACCGACTGGTTGCAGAACCCAACCGAACAGAAGGGTAGAGGATACTGGATCGAGGAGGACAAGGACAACGCCACCTTCTTCCCAGGTAGAGGAGCCAAGATTTTCTTCAGAGCTAATGAGGGAGAGAAGGAGCAACACGTCGGAGCGATTGGAGTGTTGCACCCAGAGGTAATGAGCAGCTTTGAAATTCCATACGCTGCTTCTTCTGTGGAAATCAATGCTGAGGTTTTCTTGTAGAGATTTAATAATCCATAATATTAATTTACCGGTGTAGAATAAATATGATCCAGGGAATGAAAGATAAATTAGAGTCTAAACGTGTATTTTGAATCAGAAAATGGTTATGATGTATAGAATTTATCAGTATTTGATCAAGTACATAATTTGTATTTCAGGTGGTCGATATAATGTAAACTACAGAATTTGTAATGTGAAACATAAAATTTTGTGATATGAAAAATATAAGATACTTTGTCAAGTATAATATATTTATCTGGTTCATAGACATCCAGTGGTCTGATGCACCTCCACGATCGTCAACCAGTAGTATCTCTACATGAACTATTAAATTCGCCAAGAATCACATTTCTCAACTATTCAACATACCACTGTCACCTGGGAAACTACATACTGCACCATCCTACAAGATAAACCAACCATCCATCCACACCTCCATTCACACCTCCAACCACCAACTCTCAACCTCTCTCTATTACGTCCACGTTCAGTAAATTACTTAAAAATCTAATTTTTCGCAGGAAATCTGCCAAATTTAATGACACAACGGTTATAGTTGACAGACATTGGATGCACTGATCCCAACAACTCGCTTCCCTCGATTGCCGCGACTACAAAACCACCACATCCACAAAACACCCACTTTGGCAACCCTTTCAACTGACCCATCAACCCAATCTTGCAACATTTTAATCTGCATCCTACTACCCCGATATCACAGTTCGATACAATTCTGTACATTTCACAATAACTATAAATTTCCCCTCCTACACCCACAGTCAATTCACCTAATCCAAAGACAGACGTCAATTCCGTACAACGTTCTACCTAAAACCCACCAGCGTAACCAGTCCACAGCAGATCATCCATACCTCTCTCCCAACCTTTGTGCCTTTGTTTTCAACACCAGGCCGCTTATCCAGTGCCTCGTACAAAACGTCTCGTTTTTCTTTTTCTGTGTGCCGCACGACCCGTTTTGTAGAAGGAAAACAAGTTCCCCGAAATGTTAACAACACCTTGACTAATAGAGCACGGTGCAACGGCAATCAACAAGCAGCTTTCGTTTTAGCACACAGGCGCACACGCACACTCTCCTCCTGAACACGCTCCAGCAGTATACCAGTTGAGCTTATACCAGAAAGCACAGTTTTTCACCGCCCCTCCAAGCCCCCCAGTTATCTATCCCTACAAAACAGTTTGAACAATGAGCGGCAGATCACCCTCCAGGCAGTACGACCTGATTATGAAGTTGTTGTTGGTCGGCGACTCCGGTGTCGGCAAGTCGTGTTTGCTATTGAGATTCGTGGAAGACAAGTTCAACCCATCGTTCATCACCACCATTGGTATTGACTTCAAGATCAGAACCATCGACAGCAAGGGCAAGAGAATCAAGTTACAAGTCTGGGACACAGCCGGCCAGGAACGTTTCAGAACCATCACCACAGCGTACTACAGAGGTGCCATGGGTATCGTGTTGATCTACGACGTGACCGACTCGAGATCGTTCGAAAGCGTCGAGAACTGGTACCACACCGTGACCCAGCATGCCAACGACGACGCCCAGATCTTCCTTGTCGGAAACAAGTGCGACGACGACGTGAATAGACAGGTGTCAAAGGAACAGGGCCAGTCCTTGGCCGCCAAATTGAACATCCCATTCCTCGAGGCAAGCGCAAAGAGCAACGAAAATGTCGACTCCATCTTCTACGAGTTGGCAGGCATCATCCAAGAAAAAATCGTCGACGAACCAACCCCAGCAAGCAGAACAACCGCAGGTATCAACGTTGCCCAGGGCAGCGAAGGGGGTATCAAGCAAAACTGTTGTTAAAAGAAGGGCCCCATATTTGTTCTATTTATTTCTATGGTTTGAATACATTGTTTTCTAACAAGTACCCAAGAACACTCACAGCCCCGGCCCCCTCACCCTCACCCTAAATTGTATACGTGAATTTTAATTGAATGTTATATTTGCTTTTATTTCTAATCTTCTCTTCTTTCCAGTGCAAACCCACTGGTTTCAAGGAATCTTCTCCTAACCTAAGATCTACTCTCAAACCTTCTTACCAAAGTAAACCCACTGGTCCTCCAAGGGCTTTTCTTCCAACTCTTCCCACACCTTCAAAGCAGCCAACTCGTTGGCCAAGGTCAACTCTTCGTGTGCTTGTATGATAATTTCCTCAATCAAGCCACCTCCAATCTTGTTCTCGATCTTCTCGGTGATCTCCTCCTCCTGTACGATCTTCAATCTGTTGTTGGTCAAAGCTTCAACAGACTGCTTGTAAATGGATTCGGCTGGGAACTTCTCCTCCAAAACGTTCAACGTACGCTTGTACAATTCTATCAATGCAGGTCTTGGGTTTGGGTGTTGGTACAACCCTGCCAAACCAGTGGGGTAACCAGAGGCAGCCCTTACAAGAACAGGTTCAGCCTGTCTTAACACTCTAGCAATTCTCATCGTCTACTCAATATCTAGTTTGATATCCGAGTTGTTTGGTTGGTTCTTGAAATTTTTTCTGTAGGTTCTTTATGTAAGCATTAACAATAAATTACGTAAGCAGTATGGCTATTACTTTCTAATGGATATGAAGTTGGGAATTGCAGCGAAAGGGAACACCGAAGTAAGAGACACTGAAGGTCTATGGAGAAAGATCCAGAATGTTGTGCCAGAGGAATATTCGCAGGCTGTAGCTGTTTTGGAGAAGACCCTTTTAATGTGCTTCTCAATTCTACTTCACAAGTCAATAAGGTAGAGCAGTGATCCTCAAGATGGACCGTTTCATACAGCCAGTCCAAAGGAACAGACAAAATTGGAACTTGTATTCTCTGTTTTTCAATTCATAAATCAAGTTCTCCTTGGCACAAGAACGGCATAGATATCAACTCAAACTTGTCGATGTACTAGACTTTGAAGAAAAGTCTGCAGGCAGCACACGAAGATACCTTTCAGATTGGAGATGAAAACACATCCAACTAAGTTCAAAACTTGACAGGCAGTCAAAGGTGATCTCTTTCGTTTTCGAATCTAGCGAAAGAACGACGAGAGAATGAATTGGCATCTTGTACTAAAGCGAGAAGCGAGAATACCCTTTGCTAGAATTCTATCTGTGTTATAGAAGAGTACTTAAGCTATCCACCTTGCCCACATTGAGAATTGAAGCACCCCCAGTACAATCTTAGTGTCAACAGTCTTACTCTATGCTTAGAGCCACGTCGGAATTGCCCAAACTCAAGGAAATTTTGTACGTACAGGTACTAACTCTTCGTATTTTTATTTGCCGATTTGGCATGGCTGCAAAATAGTGGCAAGTAAAATCACACAACCTTCACGTCGATAATATCACTCGAAATTGAGTCATCAGATGAATCCAAGTCATGCAAGTTCGACTTAGGTCCCTTGTAAACCTTGTACCCATGAAGAAAATAGTAGGCAGCACACAATATCCATACACCAACATTGATGACCACAGTATAGTTCATTGAATCCTTATCAACACTACGGCTATCTGGAAACATAGCCATTATAAGAGCATAAAACAACCAAGCAATTGAAATAGTATGGACGACGTTGTTGAACTTTCCCAAGTCAAATGGCCCAGGTACAAATCTCTTGCTTCCAGTAGGCAATCGCACCATTAATATTGGTGTACCCCAAGAGAGAATGTTACAGGCAACACACAACGAGAAAAGAGCACCAGAACCAGCTGATCCATTAATCAAGCACAACAATCCAATGATGGTACAGAAACCTCCGAGAAACAAGGTTGCTCTCACTGGAACTCCGATTCTGGGATTAACAAACTTGATGTAGTTGTAGACCACAGGTAACCCATTATCTCTTGAGAATGCCCACACTTGTCTCAGAGCAGCCACCATCAAACAGATTCCCATCAAGAACTGACCAAATGAGATCAAAGCCATGAATGCAACAGCCCACAGCTTTCCTAACGAATCGTAAACGATTTGAGCAACTGCATTGCCGGTTGATGATGTCAATACACTAGCAGTGTCTCCATTTTTAATGGCAGCGTTACAAACAATAACAACAAACCAGCCAACTATCCAACTGACTGTGATGGAACCAGCAATACCATAAGGCAACGCATGTTGTGCATTCTTCGCTTCTTCTGCACAATGAATAGGAGAATCCAACGCTCCAAGAGTCCAAATAATTGGCATCCACGAGAGCATGAAGGACCATCCTTTGTTCCAATCTCTGGCGTTCTCAATCTTCGTGAATATGAACTGAGCATCGTTCAACCCATAGTTCTTATGTGCTCCAATAGGCACCGCAACAAGAAATAAGATGACAAGGAATGCATTAAATGCTATCGAAATATACTGCAATTCTCCGATATGTCTAGTGGTGGCACAGGCAATGGCAACATTTGCAGCCATACAGGCAACAAAGACACCATATGCCTTTGCATTCGTGATTTCGAAGGCACCATCAGTACTAATAACAACCGCACTCAAGACTTCATCAGCAAAACCGTACGCAATAGAGCAGATACCTCCGCACAAACCAAGAGTGTTGGAACACCCAATCAAGAAACTCAAAGGAATACCGATTTTTCCAGGAGCATAATAGTTTGTATAGTAGTACAAACCTCCACTGGTGGGAATAGCCAGACCCAAAATAGTCAACGAGAGCCCAACGCAGAAGATGAAAAGACCAGCAAGAAACCAACCCCACACAAGTCCTGCAGGTCCCGATTCCAAACCTAACAGGATTGTCGATGAAATCGATGGCACCAAACCAATAATACTGAGCGATATACCGAACACTTGAAGTGTCGAATACCTTCTTTTCAATTCTTGCCTGTATCCGATCTGAGCAAGCAACTCAACATCATTTGCAGCATGCTTTGCATCAATTACCCGAACTTCTTCAACACCTATCTCTTTTGAGCTTTCATGGATATGGATCTTGCTCATTATTATTCTCTAAGGTTAACAAACCATGAAACGGGCCCAACTATATATACCATTTCTTCGTTAGAGGTATGTGAACTGTGGCATACTACTCACTAGCTGCGATATTGCAGCTGTTTTGGGAGGATATGCATCTATTGTAGCCATCACGCAACTTGGTGACTCTCGTAACGCTTTATCCCACTATTTAAAAAACTCGGTATGGGGAACTCTCCCGAAACGCTTCCGCACCGCTCCTGTTTGGATTGTGGCACAGTAATAGTGGCTCGTACTTTCCAACATTGGTCGGTTCGTACTAGTCTCTTCGCAAGGCTGATACCTTGATAATTTCTGGTCCCTGTATAAGTTATGAGCAAGTCAGTGGTGAAGACAAATACCATATCTCTGTTGATTTTAATCTGACTAGCTTGAGATTAACCTAAAGTTTGAATCGCTTCCGTTACGGCAATAAAGGGATAGCTTGATCGTTAACAATAAAATATTTAGAATTATTAAAGCCACATAACTCTAACGGCTTTGGAGTCGCTAATTAACGAAGTTTGGGTTTTCTTATCGAAAACAGTAGCCAATAGGCTGTTAAGGAGTAGAAGCAGTAGAAGGAGACAGAGTACCAGACTTTGAACCGTATTCAATTAACTGTTAACGGGTAACCAGGAATTGCCTAAAGATTTTCTAAAAACTTCACTAGTATTCACAACAATTAATTATAACAATGGTGGTCACACTCCGTGCCTAGAGAGTAATCTCTCATAATTAACCTATGAAAGATGTTGTCGGTTCATTCAAAGGTTAATACTAGTGGTCCTCCCGGAGTCTAAATTGTTTAGTTTGCCAAACTTTTAGCCCAATGTATAACGTGCTAACAAAGATATATGAGAAATCACGAAAGAAGCAATGAAGTAGATACTGCAGTTACATCTGTGTGCATCTCTTCTTCAAATGTCTTTGTGGTTGTGTGATTCGATTCACTTTTAATATGTTGGTATATTATTGGTTACGAGCCTGGGTGCAGGGCTGATCCAATTTGCAGCCAATCCTACAATAATGCTGGGAATGTAGGGCCATTGTCTGGACGGATTGATTGCACCCCAGAGCTTACTGATTTGGAAGAGGAACTCGAGCTGCTGCGGAATGGTGCAGCCTCTAGGGGAGACTTGACACGGTATCGAATAAAGTCACTAGTTACGTTTATGCAGCTCAGGAACACGTTACACAAGACTTTTCAAGCGTTATCGGGCTGATTCGTCTCGTCCACAATGACGTACACAGTCTACCTGTATTGCTAAGAGCGTCTAGTAGCAAAATTAGGAGTTTAAAATTGTCTTTTCAGAGATTTCTGAAAGGAACCAAAATCACTTCCATTTTTTAATAGTTCTTAATCATACTTATTGATGGTTGATGAACAACATGTATTATTGACCATTATAACTACTTCAGTTAAGGCTCTGATGTGTAATAATATCGCAAACAAGAAATGAAGTCTATTTTGATCCAGACAACAAGCAAATAGTTTAGGCTCATGAATACTATCAGTGGTAGATCCAAAATGGTAAATCTCACCACTTCTGATGATTCTCGCCAACTCTGATAGCTGTGATCCGTACTTTAGAGGAATAAAAGGCATAAAGGTTAGATACCCATAATAAATGACTGAGCATCTTCGAACAGTAGGTAAATACCCCACAGTCAATACCCATGCACAGCAATTTCATTGAGTTTTATCAGACCTAACCATTTCACTCTTCAGACTGTCCCTAAGTCTTAGCAACGGGGATCCTCACTCTTATCAAAAAACGCAATCTGCTGTACTTATATGGAATCCTTTTGCTTGGTTGCAAGATATGAAGAAATGATTTCTAATCAATTCTTCGCACAAATTCATTGCACCAGTCTTCTCCAGATAGCTCCACGTAATGCTTACATTCCAATTGAGTACATTGAACGTATAATCTAAATTGTCCTACTCAATATGTTCATCAGATTAAAAGTTTGTCTTGAAATCGCTTGACATCAACCTCCAGCTCCTACACGCAAGATTAAATGTCAATGATTGCCAACATGCAGTGCAGCATGTGTTTGCATTTGCTATATAGAAACTTACCAGTCTCCACCGTCGTCGTAGCCATTGTCATAACCGTTGTCATAACCTTGATCGTATCCTTCTTCTCTTTCGTGGTCTTCCCAAGAGTTGATGGCTCCACCTAATAACATACCACCTAACAAACCACCTCCGACACCCATGGCCATTTTGGCTCCATTACCCATACCTTGACGTTGAGGTTGCTGTTGAGGGGGTGGGGCTTGTTGGTAGTATTGCTGTTGAGGTGGGGGGTATCCGTATCCTTGTTGTGGAGGGTATCCGCCGTAACCCTGTGGTGGTCCTTGTTGGTAGCCACCGTATCCTTGTGGAGGTCCTTGTTGGTATCCACCATAACCCTGTGGAGGTCCTTGTTGGTATCCACCGTAACCTTGGCCTGGGGGTGGTCCCTGTTGGTATCCACCACCTCCTCCATTTCTACTGTTCTGTGGAGGTGGTGCTTGCTGATGGTGTTGCTCATGGTGCAGGCTCTTCCCATCATAAGCTGGAGGTGGAGCCTTCTCAGAGCTACCTCCCCATGTGGTTCCGGCAGGCTCTTCCCATTGCGATTGCTTGGTATCTAAATTGACGTAGAACCACGTACTGTACTGCTCATTCCACTTAGCAAGCCAATTCTTAGGCACATTAGGCGGATTCTTAGGATCGTTTTTACTCATGCTGGTGGCAATTGGGTCCAAAATTCGACAAATCGCCAACTATTTATTCGCTTTTATAGGGCCTTAATCGCGAATAAATAAGTGCCCCGAATTAGTCCAGTTTTGAGTGCCAAATTCGTGCATTTCGGCTACGCCACGACAAAGTTCCCTCAAGTCAACGAGGCTAAAGCCTGTCAGGAGTGACAGTAGGTGGCACAGTAGGCGTTCCCAGGGCACAACTGTAGGTCATGTGCACATCTTAGGAGTGGACAGGAAGGTAATTCCCTCATTGTCAACTCGTTATTGACGACTATCTCCGCAAGCAAAATGTCATTTGAAATTCGTCTCCTCCTATTTAAGTTTAGAGGCTTAGACTTTAAGGAACGACTATTGAGTGATCAAGCTTTGGGCAGAAAAGCAGAAAAGGCAAAAAAGGCAACGTTTGCTGGACGGTTATTGAGTCGTGGAGTAGGGGCTGGTGTGAGGGTGTTGTTCTGGTGGTATTAAGGTTTTGACTCGGTTAGTTGTTGCTCTACAAGTTGACGTATTGTAGCGGGCAACCTATTATTCTGGACTTTTGTTCTTGGCCCCACGAAGATGTTAGGGGCACTTTTTTCTGCATATGAACGAAAAGTGACTTTTGTCAGTAGTTTGCAACCATTTTTCAGAGACCATGACAGCGACGAGGATAAATAGCGGGGGATGATTAGCGAAGAGGATCGTGAGATATGATTGGAGTAGATATGGAATGAACGGTCGATAGAAAACTAGTTAGTATATTGATGGCAGTTTGACTGTAGATTGTTCAGATGGTGTAAATAATTTAACATTTTCTTGCTTTGAGACTGATAAGTTGACGTTTCCTGATTCTCAGTCCAAAAAGTTTTCTTTGTAACCGATGCAGATCTTGACAGGCAACTTCGTATCTTTATCTCTTGGATCTACATCAACCAACACGTAATTTCATCAGACTAAAGATAACTAATCTCAATAACTAATTTGATACCACTAGAAGCTTGAACATTCAAAGTCCATGAAACTTATCCAACTTTTCTATCCAGTGATCTCCATTCACATCTCAGGAAAAACCTCATCCACAATCTCATCAAACAACTCAAAAATCAAATGCTTGTTCAAATAATCGTTTTGAATCATCCCAAATAGTCTAGAAGTAGCATAGTGCGTGTTCGAGTTGCCGAATATCTTCGAACATGTTTCCGTCATAAAAACATCAAGAAGAACTAATGCCTCCTGCCGGGTAGTCGTTTGTTCAGCCACTGTGCGAATCACTGGGGGATCCTTGAACTTACCGTTGGGGAACAAAATATTCTTCAACAAGACAACCACCCGCAAAAGCGACTCCTCCGTTTGCAAATGCAACTGTATCTGTTCGTTGATCTTCTTCTCAATCGTAGTACCAAACACCTGCTGTAAGATAACTATAAGGGCCCTCCCTCGAAGCCAACTTTTACTCCCATGGAGTCGGAAAATCGAAATGAGCAAGTCACAGATCGGCTTTACGAATAATACTTTGGGTGCACTCTGAGCTGAGCTCAGTGCTCCTCCCAACTCATCAAACTGCTTCAACTCTCTCTGCATAGCACGTAAAGTTTCATCGGTATAGGCCTCTTTGTTAGTATTCAGGTTGATTGCTGGTGTAGCATTGCCTGTTGCCCACCTATTGGAAATCCCATTGTAAAGCTTGTTAGCAACAGATTCAATGTTGTTGCTGGGTCGGATTTCAACACCCAACTTCTCCTCAAAAGGCTGGTTCTTGCGCAAGTTGAAGTTTTCCAGTGACAAGAATGACCGGAACGCTTTGTTGTAACAAACCTCCGGGATTTTTATCAACAGCTGCAAATACTCTTCTAACGCTGCCTTTCTCAACTCTACCAACTGACGTTGCTGGAACTTGAGCACACTCATGGTAGTCCTCTTCGGAAATTTAAGCAGCCCAACTTGCTCTGGGTATCGTAAACGCAAGTATTCGTGCAACTTGAAGAACTGACTGAACCGGCGGGCGACAACCCATCCCGCAGAAACCACACCGCCCGTTAACTTTTGAACCTCTACAATGTATAGAGTAAACTCACGTCCCCCCTCGCTACCACTAATATACGATTGGATGCTGACGCGCGATTTCCCAAACAATGAATTGTCATTCTCTTGCACAATATACTGCTGCTTTTGCAAGTTCTTGCTGTTGATTTCTCGATCAAGACTGATTTTAGACTTCTTCAAAATCTTGAGCTCCGTGATATTGTTGGTGAGTTCTGCTTTCTTGATGAGTGGTTGTAATATCTGCAACTGTTCATTCATTTTGCTAATTTCTTTGTTCAATTTATTGATTTCTTCAGCAAGTGATAGGTTCCCTGGAGCTGCCAAAAACAACAGCGAGTCCCTGAGCAGGTCCGATGCACTCATATCTTCTTCCGAGTTGGCGAGTGGTGAGTCGCTGTCTGCGGACCCGCTGTCACTATCTGAATCATCACTTATATCATCAAATAACTTTGAGCCTCTACTTCCCGCAACACTAGTCAGCTCACTGTCTCCAAACAAACTCAGAGTATCGCCAAACAAGTTTTTCTTCATGTTTAGAGTCAGAAGTGGCTTTTCCTCATCCATCTCCTCAATGTCATCCTCATCCTCCATCTTGTCATCTGGATTCTGCATAATTTGGTTAAAGGCACTCTCAACTGCTTTCAAAACATCAGGGCTTATTTCATTCGTGATGTTTGTAGCCAGCAGTCCATTAAACGAAGGCTGCAGCAGTTTGAGAGAGTCAATGTCCACAAGTTTTGCAAATACCTCAGATTTTTTGAATAATGCAAAGTCCTCGTTCATCTGTTGGTACGTATCCCTCTGCAAGCGAAAAAGGGCTTTTCTGGCATTCTGATATGTGTAAAACTTTTGCTCAGCACTGACATAAGATTTGTTGACTAGCTTTGCAATCAACTGCTTACTTGATGGGTTGATGTCGATGACTGGACTCACGCAAAATCTGTTGTAGATCTCTGTAATATCTTCAACGTTTGAAAACTCTAGCAGTAATCCCATTTCATCTTCTTCATCTTCTTCTAGTGGTGCTCTGAGATTGTCGATCGCTGTCCAGAAAGTAAGAAGCTCTAACCTTCCCCTAGAGTTTAAAAACTCAGAAAACAATTTGTGAGTAGCAGTGTGGTTGAGCACATCCAGTAACTGCAACGCTTCAATTGCTGCCTTTTCCCGTGTGCTCACTACTGTCTTCACTTCGCTCACACTTTCCTTGAGCGCTTGTAATTTCCTGATAATGGGAATAGACAAGTTGGAAGAATTCTTTAATTGTGATTTAATACATAGTTCAACTTGTTTCAATTGTTCGGTGGTTTCGAGTTTCTGTATTGTGGAGATCAACTTGCGAATAGTCGCGCTGTTTGTTTGCTCAGTGATTGTGAATGGTTGGAGATTAACGTGCATTTTCAGGGTATGTTGGTCCAACGCAGCGATTAATTGTTTCACTTGGCCTCGGTGCTTCAAGTTATCTCCTATCAATTTAACAATTAAAACGTTGTAGAAGTCACCTTCTCCCACCATCTGAAAGACGCTGGATAGGATAGTACAAGCTAAAATCTCAGTCACCAATGCAATCGCTACCTCACTCTGATTTTCATTGGAGGTTAATAAAAGCGGAAGGATCTTGGAGATTTTGTTTCTCAAGTACTTTTTCTCTTCGAAGTTTGGGTCCAGGTTGATTATAGTAACTCCATGGTGAATATTTCCTTTGTTGTACTGCTTTGCAACTGCAACTTCGTACTCCGGAGAGAACACCGAAAGGTGACTCTTGCTACGGTTCGTGACCTCAACAGCCTTGATATAACTTTTGAAGTGGTCATGCAATATTGGAAGGATCTTTGCAATCAATAATCTTGACAAGTCAACTTGTTGTAGTCTCAGCACCAAGTTTCTCAAGACGTGTTTTATCTCCATCTTAATATCATTTTCCAAGAGATCAGACTTTGAGATGTGGTGAAACCAGGTGTTGATAAAAGAGCCTAAGATATAGGAAATCAACTCGTCAACCGTAGAGGAGATTTCCAAAGACTTTGGGAAGATTGGCCCCTCCAACTCCAGCTGCGAAACCTCAAGCTTCCTGCTTAGTTCCAGCCAAGCGTCAGCCTGAGTAAACTTGAAACGTCGCAGCTTTCTGTTAACTCGCTCTCGAGGTGGCAGCTTCTGCATTATTACAAAGTACACCACTAGAACGATCGAGCTAACAAACCCAATCAAGAATAGTATCCAGTACCAAACCGTGACCCACAAAACGTACACCACGATCGACATAACTGCTATCGTCCACGCAATTGTTTGAATTCGTTCATTCCTAACACCTTGAATGTTAAAGGTAGAAACCTTGAACGGAAGATTGAACATCCCTCGCCCCTTTTGCTTAACTGATACTTGAAGTGTGATATGCTCCCATGTCAAAAACATTTACACAAAATAATATCACGTGAATATTACGTAATGTCTTACGTGATGGCATCTCATCTCGATGCCATGATATAGATGATGAACGTTCTATTAGCTAGTGTACATATGCATATTCAAGTTAGGATGATTTGTCCTTCTTGATCTTCTTCTCTTTCTTCCCCTTCTTGCTGCTATCTTTTTTCAGTTTGCTCACTTTGTATTTGTCGTCAGCTGTGGTAGTCTTATCTTTTGCAGCTTTCTTGTCTTTCTTGTCCTCCTTGTCTTTCAAACTCTTCACCTTCTTCTCTTTCTTCTCTTTCTTATCCTTCTTATCCTTCTTATCCTTCTTATCCTTCTTTCCATTGGAAAATGCCACTTTTATCTCTTCCAATACCTTTTTTGCATCAATCTTTATCAGCTTCGCTTCAACATGTTTAGTCTTTCCAATAGTACCAGCTAATCCAGAACCCCGCACAAACATACGGTACAAAGGAGACGTGGCTTTTCGAACATCTGACGCGACACTGTCTCTATTCTGCGTGAAGGATACCTTTCCTGACTCGTTATTAACATCCAAATTACTCAACTGAGAGTCAAACAACTTCTCCCACCACATGTCAGCATCATTTCCTCCATGACCTAAACCCTTGGTATCTTTCTTGTGCTTGACTAAAATGGGTTTTTTGAGTCCTCCTTTCAGAAGAGCCTCACCTTCCTTCCACCCAAGCGATTGCAAGTACAAGTTGGCATTCATGATGATTACTTTGTAAAAAAAAAAAAGTCAAATCAAACTTTATCAAATGTCAGTTGAAGATGAGATTGAAGAGTTGAGGGACAGTCTTGATACTAATCCATACTCAATTGAAGACCATGATAGATTGATAGCCCTCCTTCGAATCAAAAAGAATTATGAGGAGATAATATCCGCTTTCAAGGATAAACATACCAAGTTTGTTCTCTCCAAGTTGGAGTATAAGCAATGGTTGGAGATCATCGAAAACAATATCGACAAAAACTTATATGATATAGAAGTTGATGAGTACTTACAACATTACATTGGAGATTACCCACTGGTGGACAGCTGGCTTGAAGTTTTGGAGTTGGGTTTGAAATCAAACAACACCAATTACTTCAGAAGTGCATTGGATCTGGCAGGGACAGATTTTGTCAATGGATATAAAATATGGGATCTTGTGCTAAGCAATTCTCCGAATGAAGATCTCCTACAACTACACCTTGAGAGAATAAGCATTCCACATGCACAATTGGAAGACTCTTTTGCGCAGTTGTCATCGTTCGTCTCCGCTAATGATCCTACCGACTACGAGGCCACAATGAAACACGCATCCAAGGTATATTCAAAGACTCAGAAGATACAAAGATACATAGAACCATACGAAATACGACTTAAGAATGAGCCTTCCACGGAGCTTTGGGTTGAGTACCTTGAAAGCATGTCCAAATATTCTGGCCACGCTGACTTCTTACGCATTAGAACCTTGTTTGACAGAGCCGTCAAATCAAGAGACAGCAGCACAATTCCGATTTGGCGCGCTTACTTGCAGACGCTTTCTGAGGGTCAATTGGTGCCGACAATCACACATCTCTTGAGACTGCACCCAAGCGATGCAGCAGCATTTGGAGTTGCCCTTCGCTTCTTTAAGATGGCGGATGTTGAGATTTTTGAGTCTTTCAGCAAAAGAGTACACTTGTCGCCCATGTTAGATAGCAGTGGTTATGTGGAATGGAAAGAAATAGCAAGTGCAATGTTATCTTCCAGGTTCAAATTCGTTAGTGATGGGCACGCCGATGTAATTCAAGGTCTTTTGGAAGACATAAGTAAATTCTTCAACAGAGCACTCGAGTTTGAAGATAATACGGACCATATTGTTGAGAAGTTGGCGATTTCTATTCTTGGCATATTAGAGGAGCTGACATATGCACAGGACTTGACTATTCAGATGTTAGGTAAATTTCCTTCGCAAGCCAAGCTCTGGGTGTTTGCTTACAACTTTTTTGTGCGCAACGGCCTCAACCCAAGAGACGTGTTTGAAAATGCTGTTGACTTTTTATCTGAGATGGACCACCCAGAACAGTTGATTGAAGAATGGTTGTTGTTTGAGGAATTGAGTGGCTCTGTTGAAGAGTACAACAATGTGTTGACGAGAGTCGGCTCCATTCAGTACAAGCAACCTGTTGTGCTTAAAAAGGTAAAAGAGGAACCAGTGAAGAAAGAAGTAAGATCTCGGGAAACCTTTTCAGTCAAGGTTTCAAATCTCGATGGAAATGTTTCTGAAGAGGAGTTGAAAAAGTTCTTCAGGGAATGTGGAAACATTAGAAACATCACTTTCTTCAACCACAACCACTCTGCTGTGATTGAGTTCACAACTGAAGAGGAAACATTAGCCTCTATCAGCAAAACGAAGAAAACGTTAGGGACAACTAAAATAACAGTCGAACGTCACTTACAGTCGACGATATTCGTATCGAACTTCCCACCCAGCATGGAACAAGCCGAAATTAAAGAATTGTTTAGCAGTGTTGGTGATGTTGCCAGCATCAGGTTTCCACAGCAAAAGGATTCGCGTTCAAGACGTTTCTGTTACATTGAGTACGCACAAGCACAACAAGCATCAGATGCTTGTCTCTTGCTCGATAAGAAGAGTCTAACGGACACCCTCTCAAAGAAGACGTATACACTCAAGGTTGCAATTTCTCGACCACCAGAGCAACGGCATACACCGATTTCAGAGCGTAAGGTGAGAGTTACAAACTTACCCTTTGAGTATGACGAGTCTTCTATTGGTGACTTATTCTCTGAAGTTGAACAGGTTGTGATCCCTAGAAGTAACAGAGAGCGCAATCCCCAACACAACAACGATGGGATTGCGATTGTTGTTTTTGTAAGTGCCGAGGGTGCAGAAAAGGCGGTATCTCACCACCTACAAGAGGTTGGCGGTCGTAAAATTGAAGTCAGAAAACAAACACACCACTATATGGAAGAGAACAATGTGTTTGATGACATCTCTACACTCGGATTGGTCAATGTCGACGAAACCCTCAACGCTGAGCAAATAAAAGCATTGTTGACAAAAGAGATTGGTCCTGTACTGAAGGTGGAAATATATCCCTCGCAGCTGGCTGCGCTTGTTGAGTTTACTACAACTGCTGATGCAGGCAGGGCCACCATGAAGTTGCCTCAGGTACAACTAGGAGAGAAGGTGGCGGAGGTTACGTCGAAAGCCGAAGTCATAGCTTTGGTGAGGAGTCAGAGTCTGAAGCCTCCACCAAAACGACAAATGATGATTCCCTCAGCAGTGGCTCGAAAGAGAAGAAAGTAAGTAGTAGAATCAAGAAACTGCACCACAGGCTGTTTGTTTGTAGAAGAGCGCATCCATGTCTTTGGCCCTGGTCTCTGACCAAGAATTGAATACAGACTTGTACGCGGTTCGAAAGCACACATCCATGACAGAACTGTTGCATCAAACGACCTGCTCACACAATGAATGTGGAGAAACCACCAGAGAGAGATATTTTGCGAACACCCAGCATCAAATATGCCACAAGGTCAACAACACTTCCTTGACGTTGCAGAAAATTCATAAAGGGTTGAAGGAACAAACCCTGCGCACGAGGAATACTTCATAGGCGAAGTCAGCATTAAAAAATGAAATTAAACAGGCAGTTTTCCGCCACTTGCCGCGTTGCCCAAAACGCAAATTTGCAGCAAACGTTAATTTTTTTATGGTCGCTTAGCCTGGCATATTTGTTTTGTTAGCATCACTTACTGCTCACCGCTTATGAAGTACGCTTTCGTCACAGAGCTTATTCCGCTTCTCAAAAATTATAGATAAGAGGAGAAAAAGCTTCTAGGTTCTCAAGGCGATATCTAGCCCCACATCTAGGGCTATCTCAAAGAATTGACTAACGCACCCACTATCCCAATTGGTATTGGCAGTGCGCGTTTGTGATAATTCCCATGTGCTGCAATGATTTTTCAATAAACAGCTTACAGGGTTCAAACCCGTTTGTTTCTGCTCATGAAGAGATGGTATAAAGATAGATGCGTTTGCTCATTGGATCTTGATTGTTGTCGGAACATAGCATGTGGTTAACAAGAAAAGATGATGATATGGACGTGCCGGGCACTTTCCATTTAGTGGATATGAGTGGGAACATGGATGTGAAAAAGGAGAACGGAGATATCGTTTTACACCCCCAGCCCAGTTCTAATGTTAATGATCCGTTACTTTGGTCAAAGCGCAAAAAGTGGGGCCAGTTTGGGTTAATGTGGTTCTTTGCGTTTTTGTTGGCCGTGGCTGCAAACTTTACTGGTCCCATTTGGACTTTATGGACTGAGGAGATGGATGTTACGTTCGACCAGTTGAATATTGCCACTGCTTTATTGTTCTTGTTTTTGGGTCTTGGTTGTGTTTTCATGCAGCCTACTGCGTTAAAGATAGGCAGAAGAGCGATCTACTTGTGGTGTGCAGTGTTATTGATTGCTGCTTGTATAGTGGGTTCACAGGCAAAGGGAGCAGGTGGGTTTTATGGTTCCTTCATACTTATTGGTTTTGGTGCTGCCCCAGTTGACTCTCTTGTTGAAATTTCATCGACTGATGTGTTCTTCTTGCACGAAAGGTCTACTGTTTTTGCATTGTTGATCGTTACTTTGTATGTTGGGAGTTATTCGGGTTGTGTTGCTGCTGGTTACATTGTCGAAACCATGAGCTGGAGATGGACCTTTTATTTCCAGATCATATTCTTCGGATGTATCTTTGTTATCATGTTGTTCCTTTTAGAAGACACTACCTTCAGAAGAGACAACAACGAGACGTTCCTTAGGGTTCTTACTTCCAGAAGCGAGTTGAAGAGCCCAAGCGTGATCGAACTTCAAGAAGTGCTATCTGAATCTCAATCTCTGACCCAAGCCCTGGTACCTCTTAGATCTTACAAGCAGAAGATGAGGATCATCCAAACTGAATACAACGACCAAAGACCATGGTTCGTTATATTCTACAGACCTATAATGTTGGTGACCTTTCCAGGTGTTGTTTGGGGAGGTTTAATCTACGGAGCGCAGATGATGTGGCTCTCCTTGATGGGCACCACACAGTCCCAAATTCTCTCTGTGCCTCCTTACAACTTCTCAGCTTCAACAGTTGGATTAACCAACCTTGCCCCATGCGTTGGAAGTGTTCTTGGTATGTTCTACGGTGGCCACTTTGTCGATTGGTTAACCGTCAGATTGACAAGACACAATAACGGTGTCCTGGAACCGGAGTTCAGGTTGTGGGCTATGATCCTCCCACTTATCGTGAATGCAATTGGTATTTTGGCCTATGGATTGGGTGCCGTCTACGAGCGTCACTGGGCCGTAACGGCGATTGTTGGCCAAGGCTTCTTGGGCTTTGCGATGAGTTCTTCGGGTCCCATCAGTTTGACGTATGCTGTGGATTCATACGAAAAGGTTGCGAGTGAGTGTCTTGTGCTCATGTTGTTCTTCCGTAACTTGATAGGCATGGCTTTTTGTTTTGCACTTCAACCTTGGCTCACCAGGTGTGGGTTAAAATTGACCACCTGGCTTATGTTCATGATCTCGTTGGTGATCAACGGTTCATTCATATTCATGATTTATTACGGCAAGAGTCTAAGGAGATGGACAAAAGCAAGATACGAGAGGTATTCGGATCCAACATATGGTTTTAATTGAGATATTATAATGAGTTGGTGTTTACTGGAGTATTTATTAACATATCTGAGATGTGTTGGATGCGCAGCATCACCTAAACAGTGGAAGGAAGGTGGAAGTGATACCGTTTGGCTAATAGATACGTCATCTCATCGTATAAACAAACTTGTTGATATCTAACAGTTCAAAAGTATGGTATTCACAATAATTTACCCAAAAATTGCAAAATTATTCAAAAAAGAAGTAAAGCTAATCCATATGCCTAATGTACACAAGTTAAAGGAAGAAATCATGAGACCTTTTATTGTACCTAGACTAGAAAGCACTGCTTCTTAAAGAACGTTGGTTGCAAAAATAGAAATTTAACTATTAAACGCTAAAAACGACCATTCAGCTTAGCAATGGTTTTGGCGAAAAGAGAACCCTGGGATTCAGCAATAGAGATTTCAAGAGCAGTCACAGATCTCTCAGCCTTAGCACCACTGATGGTACCAGCACCCCATGGAGATCCACCGTGAATCTCCTCAAAGCTAGTCAATTTCTCAAGGTTCGAGGCGTAACCCAATGGAACGAAGATGATACCGTGGTGGGCAAGGGTGGAAAGAGTGTTCAAGATGGTGACTTCTTGTCCACCACCTTGAGTACCAGTGGAAACAAAGATACCAGCAGCCTTGCCGTGCAAAGCACCGGTAGCCCACAAGCTACCAGTTGAGTCCCAGAAGGTCTTGAGCTGAGCTGGCAAGTTCCCGAATCTGGTTGGAATACCAAATAAGAATCCGTCATATTTGGTCAAGGTCTCAGCCGTGGCAATAGGGTAATCTGGTCTTCGAGGTACGTGCTTAGCCTTCAATGCTTCTTCAGGTAAAGTTTCAGCAACCTGATAGATGTCAACAGTGGCACCAGCAGCTTCAGCTCCCTTCTTTTCGGCCTCAGCCAAGGTAACAATGTGGTGGTAAGCTGTGTAGATGATAATAGCGATATTTGGGGCCATTCTGTTTTTTCGAATAAGATGAAGAGGAATTATAAGAGTCGACTACAGCTCTACTTTTATACTAAAGTATGTCCACTTAAAACTCCCGCTAGCCCTGTTCATCCCAATATCTTGTCTTATTACTAAATTCTCATCAACTTACTGGTTATATTTTTATGTGCTTGTAAAATTGGCATAATTACACAAAACTCTACAAAATTTCTTTGGAGAAAGAGAAAGAACGGATGTGAGGATGGCAACTGCAAATTAAGCGGTTTTTGTTTCATGAGTATACTTCAAGGGTTGTTAGGCTCAAGGCAATTACCTGGCAAGACTCGGATACACTTAAAACTTACTACAGCAGGAGCTACTCGAGGTTTTTCAACGGAAATCAGAAAGTCAGGATTTGGAGAGCACGGCGAAAACATTTAATTGAATGCATCTGGTAACAGTTAAAACTCTCTCTTGTCCCTTTTTGAAGTCTACATGTAACGATATTGTAGTAACCAACTATTGTTAAGGGATGGGTTACTAACGCTGTGGCAAGTGCAAAAAGGAGTGGTGTACAATAAAAGTAAATTATTCTAAATTGGAAGTATTGTAGCCAGTCATTATTAACGCATAAGTTCCTTACCACGCCTCTGCTTGGTTATGTTACTTGTTCTGATTATTAGAGTGTTTTAGGTTGTAGACTACAAGTACCATCGATAGAAAGCTCGAGGGTATCGTTTTCCTCCAGTTCAGCCAATTCAACAACTGAAGCCTCTAAAGCTCTCCTCAGTAGCGCAGTGCTTCCCCCAGTGGCTTCACCACATAATAAAGTACCTCAAACTCGCTTAGAGCAAAAGAACACATGCTGGCTAAAAGTAAGGCGATGTAGAAGTCCATGGAAGGAAGGGAGAGACCTTGAGGCTGCAAAAACCTCACAACGAATTACTAAATATTCTGAAAAATTCTTAAATATTTTCTTACAGGTATCACAATCAGAACACAAAACTAAGACAGAGCAAAGGTTGGACCAATAACAGGTATGCTTCCCGGTTTTGGTTATACAAGGATGGTGATATGTGAGAGTTAGCTATCTGATATGTAAGATGGTTTAAATAGTCACTTTCTACATCTGTGATCGCAACATAACTGCCAAGCGCGAGCAATAAGCTTATTTTGGAAAGCTGTTAAAGGTGGAGGATGATGAATTGGAAACATTCTTTGTGAGGTGCTCTTTAAAGCTGAACAAGTTATTTGTCAATCTAATGGGTATATTTGAATACCATGGCTTTTAAGTCTGTTATTGCAAGAGCACGCACTCATTTGAATTCCTGTTGATGAACTGCTCAAGATTAGAGGACCGAGATTTGAGAACATTTACCAAGTTAACTACGTTTTAAGAAACATCTCCGTTCCATAATCCTAATGCGTCATTGACTTATTATTTATACTTTAGCCTGACTAATCAACCAGCAAGGTAAGAACCCTTTGTACCAAGCTGGCAACACTCCATTTGAAATCTTTTGCAACCATTTTGCCTCCACACGACCTCACATAGCTTTCAAGCAAAATTTTTCAGTTGTTAGTCATTAACGACAGTATGAGTGCTCCTCAAAACACGTATCGTAGAGATGCTCTCATTGAAATTGAGAAGAAGTACCAGAAGATCTGGAAAGATGAGAAGTTGTTTGAAGTGAATGCACCTAATTTTGACGAGGTCCCAGAAGGAACTGACCCTGAAGAGATGAGACGTCAATACCCCAAGCATTTCTCCACCATGGCTTATCCTTACATGAACGGTGTTTTGCATGCCGGTCATTCGTTCACTTTGAGCAAGGTTGAATATGCTACTGGTTTCGAGAGAATGAACGGCAGAAGAGCTTTGTTCCCATTGGGTTTCCACTGTACCGGTATGCCCATCAAGGCTTCAGCAGACAAGATCAAGAGAGAATTGGAACAGTTTGGTCCTGACTTCATTGTCCCTGAAGAAGAAGAAGAGGCTGAGCCTGCTCCAACTGCTGCACCAAAGAAGAGAGAGGATGTCACCAAGTTCACTGCTAAGAAGTCCAAAGCTGTTGCAAAGCAGGGCCGTGGAAAGTACCAGTTTGAAATCATGGCGCAATTGGGAATCCCAAAGGAAGAAGTAGCCAAGTTTGCAGACTCAGAATACTGGTTGCACTTTTTCCCACAACTCGTCTACAAGCACGTCTCAGACTTAGGTGGAAGAGTCGACTGGAGACGTTCTTTCGTCACTACCGACGCTAACTTGTACTACGATGCCTTTGTTAGATGGCAAATCAACAGATTGAGAGATTGTGGTAAGATCAAGTTTGGTGAGAGATACACAATTTTCTCTGAAAAAGATGGCCAAGCTTGTTTGGATCACGACAGATCCTCTGGAGAAGGTGTCAACCCTCAGGAATACACTGGTATCAAGATTGCTGTCAATGAATTTGCCCCAGAAGCTCAAAAGGTTCTCAATGAAGCCAAATTTGATTTTGCCAACAAGAAAGTTTTCCTTGTTGCCGCAACCTTGAGACCAGAAACTATGTACGGACAAACTTGTTGTTTTGTTTCTCCTAAGATTGACTACGGTTTGTTCGATGCTGGAAATGGCGAGCACTACATTACCACTGTGCGTGCGTTCAAGAACATGTCGTTCCAGAACTTGACACCTAAGAGAGGTCTCTACAAGCCATTAGTCACCATTAACGGTAAGGCTTTGATTGGTTCTAAGATCCACGCCCCATTAGCTGTGCATAAGGAATTACGTGTCTTGCCTATGGAAACAGTCTTGGCTTCAAAGGGTACTGGTGTTGTTACCTGTGTTCCATCTGACTCTCCAGACGATTTCGTCACCACAAGGGACTTGGCAAACAAGCCTGAATACTACGGTATTGACAAGGAATGGGTCCAAGAAGTCGTCCCAGTTGTTCAAACCGAAAGATACGGTGACAAGTGCGCTGAGTTCTTGGTGAACGAATTAAAGATCCAGAGTCCTAAAGACACAGTTCAGTTGGCTCTCGCCAAGGAGAGTGCTTACAAGGAAGGTTTCTACAACGGTACTATGATTGAAGGTAAGTACGCTGGTGACAAGGTTGAGGATGCCAAGCCAAAGGTCAAGGCTGACTTGATCGCTGCCGGTGAGGCTTTTGTCTACAACGAGCCTGAAGGTTTGGTCATCTCTAGATCTGGTGACGAGTGTGTGGTCTCCTTGGAAGACCAATGGTACATTGACTACGGTGAAGAGGTATGGAAGTCGCAAGCTTTGGAGTGTCTTGCCAGTATGCAAACATTCAACAAGGAAACCAGACATGGATTCGAAGGTGTCTTGGACTGGTTGAAGAACTGGGCCGTCACCAGAAACTTCGGTTTGGGTACCAGATTACCATGGGACAAGAAATACTTGGTTGAATCTTTGTCTGATTCGACCGTTTACATGGCTTACTACACTATTGCACACTTCTTGCACTCTGACTACTATGGAAAGAAGGCAGGTTTGTTCGACATCAAGCCAGAACAAATGACTGACGAGGTATTTGACTACATCTTCTGTCGCCGTGACGAGGTTGAGTCATCTATTCCTAAAGAACAATTGCTGAGAATGAGAAGAGAATTTGAGTACTTCTACCCATTGGATGTGAGAGTTTCCGGTAAGGATTTGATTCCTAACCACTTGACCTTCTTCATTTACACACACGTTGCTCTTTTCCCTAAGAAATTGTGGCCAAAGGGTATCAGAGCTAACGGTCACTTGTTGTTAAACAACCAAAAGATGGCCAAGTCGACTGGTAATTTCATGACTTTGGAGCAGATCATTGAGAAGTTTGGTGCTGATGCATCGAGAATTGCCTTGGCCGATGGTGGTGACACCGTTGAGGATGCCAACTTTGAAGAGACAAACGCCAACGCCGCTATTTTGCGTTTAACCACCTTGAAGGAGTGGTGTGAGGAGATTGTCAAGACCGAATTGAGAACCGGCGAGTTTGGTTACTTTGAAGAAGCCTTTGAAAACGAAATGAACGTCCTTATCGAAGAAACCTTTGAGCAGTACACCTTGACCAACTACAAGGTCGCTTTGAAGTCTGGTTTGTTCGACTTCCAGGCAGCTAGAGACTACTACAGAGACTCTGTTTCCAGCCAGGGCATGCACAAGGACTTGGTGTTCCGCTACATTGAGGTACAAGCCTTGTTGTTGGCTCCAATTGCTCCTCACTTTGCTGAGTACCTTTACAGAGAAGTTCTCGGAAAGGAGGGTTCTGTTCAGAACGCCAAGTTCCCACGTGCTAACAAGCCTATCTCGAAGTCTTTAACCGATTCCTTGCAGTACGTGAAGGACTTGGGTAGATCGATCCGTGAAGCTGAAACCAATGTCTTGAAGAAGAAGAAGGGTAAGCCATCGGAAGTTGATGCTACTAAACCAGCCAAGTTGACCTTGTATGTATCGAACACTTTCCCAGAGTGGCAAGACAACTATGTTGAGTTAGTCCGCGAATTGTTTGAACTGCACAAGTTGGAGGACAACAAGATAATAAAAGAACGTGTTGGTAAGGACATGAAGCGCGCCATGCCTTTCATTTCGCTTTTGAAACAAAGATTAGTGAAGGACGACCCACAAGCTGTTTTCAACAGAAAGTTATCTTTCAACGAGGCCCAGGTTATCCGTTCTGTCACCTCCAACATCGAGAAGGCCACTTACTCTATTCAGGTCAAGGAGATTGAAATCATCTCTTTCGATAACGGATCTAAGAAGGGTAAGAATGTTCTCACAGGAGAAGATGTAGAGATTACCTTGACTGGTAAGATTGTGGATGCTGCTGTACCAGGTGAGCCAGGTGTGATGATCAACAACCTCTAAAGATTTAGATCTAGAGTATAATAGTGATACATAGTAATTTTTATCAAAAGATGTAAAGTTTTTGTAGAATAGAGGGTACGAAACTCCTCTCCTGTAATTCATATTTGTACTTTCAACGTTTAGTTGCGTTGTCACGCTGATGCATCACTTTGGTTCATAGCTGCAACAATTTAACCCAAGCATTTGCGATTATTGCAAATTGTTTCAAATGTCAAATTCAACAGCAGTCAGATCTTGTCTAGAGGTGGGTTATAAGTTATTCATAATTCATATATCATCATAAATCAAGTATGTCAACATCGATCTAGTTTCTTGAAACGACATACACCTCACTGGCATTCTTTTCAAGCTTGTCTTTATGGTCCGTTCTGACGACTTGCATCAAACGCATACAGTCGTAGTCCACACACATCTGTATAGGCTGTTTTTCTTCATAGTTAGAGATGGTGTCATCAATTTGGGGCATAGAGTATAAGAATTGTATGATGCCACCACGTGAATGAATTGCAGCAATATGTAGCGCAGTATTGCCATCTCCATCTTGACAGTTGATGTCTAGGTCATACTTCATCAGCTGGGCAACTAAGAACTCGAACGTGGGCAAGGGTGCTTCTTGAGCAGCATAGTGTAGCAAATTCTTTTTGAATAAACCAGCTTGATTGGTCTGTTCTAACGAATCTGGTCCCCATATCTTTTCGATTACACCAGAAACTTTGGCATTGTCGCCACTCTTCAAAGCACTGAAGAGTTTGCGTCTTACTAGTAGAGCCTTGTAGTTGGAGTACGTCATCTATACCGCAGTGACTTCTGTCTCATCAGTCCAAGCCTCTTAATTTCCAGTCGTCCTAAAGTGTGCACATCACAAAAAGATTCGACCGATTTGAGTATCTATGATGTAATAGGGTGTTGTTGAGATCGTGGTACAATTGAGTAGAGGCAAGTGTAGTGATGGGTTTTTGCTTCTTCCAGGTGTTTCATTTCCGGGTTGATTTGTAGTGGGGTGATTTGTATTGGGTTGATCAGTATTGGGTTGATTCAGCAGTGCTTCATTTGACTGGAATATTGTTTCATAATGTGAACTGTGAAACCAAGTATACAAATAGACTCTTCGGCTATTCAGACATTGAGAATGAATTTACCTTTAAGTATACACTTCCACGAAGAACTGTGGCACATCTTTTGCTCGTGGTGGATCACGCTCTTCATCCATCAGAACATCGGTAAGATTACGGCAACTTTCCACACAAATCGCTCCCGTCACGAAGTACAAACCCACAAGCTTAACTAAGCTTAGAGAATACGCAACGGCTACAGAAGATTCCTCTGCCACACGTCTAGCATATTCCGTGCCTGTTTGAAACAAATAAAATATTTGCAGCCATACACATGTGACACAAGATACATGATCAGCATTTACTAATACAGCAGTAACATCCAAACAGCACGAAATTGAACCAAAACTCCTCTACAATGGTAACAAGCTCACGCCTGTAAAACGCCCTCACTACTCTCCTCTCCACTGCCCTCACTCCAATTTCCCAAAAGACATTTCCGAATGAAGATGAACAATAATCCTAACCTTGGTCACCACTTAACCCTTCCTACTTCAACTCAAGCCAATAAAATGTCATATATTAATCTTAACGATATCTTTCCCAAACCATCCATTACCCAAAGCTGTTACTTCAGTGAACTACCCATAACCAAGCTAGATCCCAAACTATTCTCCAGCACCCTATATCTGCACCGTAGCTTCCAGGTTTAAACGAACTCAATCTTATCACCAGAGAAGATGGGAGTTGTTTCTTTTGTTCCCTTACAGGGCTTCACCTCCCAACATCTTCTTTAAGCCCTTAAAGGTACCCAGCGACCAGACTAGCTTTGTGCACGATATGAGCCGTTTCTACTTTCACTCTTACCGAACCATAACCATTGACAATCTCTCTTGCTACTCGCACCAACACACCTATTCTTGCCCTCGCAATACATTTTGTACTAGGACTGAACGCCTTGCTCTCAAACACCTTACCTTGTATTATTCTATTTTTAAAACAAAGTTTGGCTAGGGACATCAAATCCTAAAGCGTCGAGAATGCCTTGATAAACAAATCGTTTCGATCCTTTAATTGTTCATACTGCAACATCTGTACTATTCCACTCCTATTTAACTGAAGTACATTAAGTACCCAAAGTACCTGAAGACGTATCTATACAGGGACGAGCTTTCGATTGCACTTGCAACATCTCCTGAGAAGTGCTTGCGACCAATAATTCTGCACCTCAAGTGTCCCTACCACCACGCTCCTTCAAGTACAAGCAAAACTACTTAAGTGTACTGCAATATCCACTCGACAGCACGTCTTCACCAATCAAACACGTCTACTACCCCATATATCTTAGTTAACACCACCACACCACCTACTACACCACTCGGTCCATCCCTTCCTTTATCCCTACTGCCTACCAGCTAACCCCACTAAAAATTGTACTCAAATTTCATAACAAACGAGAAAAATTTTCTAGTTAGGGAAGATAACATTAACCCTATCCATATAACCAACCCACCATACAAGCACACGAATGTCGTCGAATGCGTCGAATCTGCCTCCGGAGTTTCCGTTGCGCCAAACACGGTCGCAGTACGACTACAAATTGTTCAACCCTTCTGGCAAGGTGAGTGACGTATGGTTACAGCGCGAGTACCAGAAGTTGCTGATCAAGGGTGTTGACGATAAGGCGTTCATGTCTGAGACGTCTCCAGTGGTACACCCTTCTAGTGGGCAGATACTGACGGTGCCTGTGGCACCTCCAGTGCTGTCTGGATTACACCATGATAACTCTTTCAGCGCCGTATCCCTTGCTGAGCATGACAACATCGCTCTGAACATGCACTCAGCAGAGTTTCTGTTTGTGAAGACCCAGCAGCTGCTCTCAGGGCCCAACTTCGACTCTGTTCGCGAGTCCAGAAAGAGGATTCGCAACGGCACTGGTGAGTTTGGATCGACAGAAGAACTCCCCAAGAGCTCGTCCGCCGACGAAAACGCTGACACCGACATCGATATGTGCAACTCAGACTCGGAACCAGCCAGTGTAGCACCCGTCGCCACAAGCTTCTTTGGAGCAGTGCCAGTAAGCCCCATAGCAGGAAGCACAGGTACCATGTTGCACCCACCCAAAAGAAGATTGACCAACATGGACGTTAAGACTTCACAAGCACCCATCAACCTGCAAACCATAGCCACAACGGCACCACTTGCATCACGCAACGTCAACAATATATGTGTTTCCACAACAGGTACAACCGTCGGCACCAACACGGGATCGCAGCCTACAGACCGCCCCAGAACACCAAACGCCATGAACTCACCTACACATACACCAGTCTCGGATTACGAAGACAACTCCAACCAAGCACAGCAACTCCCACTCCCGTCACCCTCTGCATCGCCAGTGTCGAAACCGGTCAAGTACTCCCCAGAGTTCGTTAAAGTGCCTACAACCCAATCGGACCTTATAGATATGATGCTCAACATGTCGCTCTACCTCAACGAGCGCAACCAGAACCACTTGATCTTCAAATTACTCCAGAATGTCAACCGTTCGCTGTTGCTGACGTTCAACGGACTTATCCACGCCAACTTGAAGCGTGACTTGATCAGCAACTTGCCATCTGAGCTCACACATAAAATATTGTCGCACTTAGACTATCGTACCCTTGTGTCTCTCTCCCTAGGATGCAAGAACTGGTTCAAGATCGTGAACAACCCCTCGCTCTGGATGAACTTGCTCATTGCTGACAAGTTAATGACCGATCCCGTGTTAATTGAAAAGGAACTAGAGAATCTGGAGCAGCTTGTCCAAGAATGGTCTAACCCCAAGGTCAACATCAATGTGACCCAAGTGTTATATAAGAAACGCTGCGTCATTCTCAATAGGTGGATGGATCCATCCTTCCAGCCCAGACGTATCACCGTTGCCGGCCACGGCAACAAAGTGGTTACTTGTCTCCAGCACGATGACGACAAGATTGTCACCGGAGTCGATGACAAGCTAATCAACATTTACAGCACAAAAACAGGTCTGCCGATGAAGACCTTGGAGGGTCATGAAGGAGGTGTCTGGGCACTCAAATACACCGGCAACACGTTGGTGACAGGCTCAACCGACCGTACAGTACGTATCTGGAATATGAAAACAGGCAAATGCACACACATTTTCCGTGGCCACACATCAACTATCAGATGTTTGGACATTTTGCATCCCACTGTCATTGGTAAGAACAGCGACGGTGAAAATATTGTGTTCCCAGAGTACCCGTTATTGGTAACTGGGTCAAGGGACCACAACTTACACGTGTGGCGTTTGCCATTGGTAGATGACGACGAGTCCAAAGAACATTTTGACAGCAACGAGTCCAAAGAACCTTTTGACAGCAACGAGATTGACAATCCTTACCTCATAGCTGTATTGCTGGGCCACACGCAATCGGTACGTCTGGTGTGCGGCTACGGTAACATCATCATCTCTGGGCTGTACGACTCAACGGTGCGTGTATGGGACTTACTTGACAACGGATGCTGTAAGCATGTGTTACAGGGCCACCACGATCGTGTCTATCTGACTGCGATGGACTTTGAGCTGAAAACGTGTTTCCTGGGACTGATGGACCTGACCATCAGCATCTGGAACTTTGAGACAGGCAAGTTGCTCAATACGTTGGAGGGCCATACCTCACTTGTTGGGCTCTTGGACTTGGTTGACGACGTCTTGGTGTCTGCTGCCGCAGACACCCTGTTACGAATCTGGGATCCCAAAACCGGAGAGAACTTTTGCAAGTTAGAAGGCCACACTGCTGCAATTACCTGCTTTGAACACGACGGATTGCGTGTGGTGAGCGGTAGTGAACGAATGCTCAAGTTGTGGGATGTCAAAAGCGGGACGTTTGCAAGAGATCTCTTGGCAGATGTCACTGGAGGAATCTGGCAAGTTCGAATAGATTACAAGAGATGTGTAGCTGCAGTGCAGCGGGGCACTCAAGACGAAGAAAATGGCGAAACCTTTATTGAAATTTTAGATTTCAGCGCGGCACCAAATCCATCAAGCTTATAAACGTTTGGGTAGCATCTCAGACAGAAATAGTCAAAGAAAACTTGACGTGATGTGCATGAAAAGAGAATGCTAAAGTGAGGAATAAACCAGTAACTGGATTATAAAAGTAAATTGTAAATGGTAGTTTTTTAATGGTTACCTACTTATCTAATGAACTACCGTAATGATCACCTGTAGTAATAAGATCTCGGTGGAATGAAACTTATTGACTTCTATCATACTTGAAGAAGAGGAAACTGACTTCATGCTAATATCCTTCTTCATTTCTGCTTTTTTATGTTATTTAGCATTCTACTTTGTTTAAGCTAATTAAAATTAGTGTTAAAAATACAAGGTACAACCTTAACATACTACCAAAACGGTAGTTTTCCCCCATTTACCCGGTGCATTAAATGCACAGGGATCCCAATATGTAGAAGCATATCCAAAATTACATGCTCACTCCGCTTCGAGGAGTGGGCGTATCTTCATCTAGCAAGAAAACCTTTCTTAACTTGTTCAATCTTTCTAGGCCGTCATTTATATCAAAGTTGCTACCTCTTTTTGACGTGTGGTTCAGTTTAATAACGTCCAGTAAGAACTCTCCCTCGGCACCAACATTCTGTCCAGAGTTTGCAATCATGTTAACAAAGTACTCATCGTATGGTAGAAGTGGTGGCTGTTGTACCATCATGCTGTTTACGTTACAGCACCAATGCTTGTGTTCTGTGTATGGGTCAAACCGATCTGGCTCTTCGGCCATAATTTCGTCTTCTGTAGTTACTGGAAGTCCACATGGTGTCAATATATGTGAGCCCAGCAATCTAAGGTCATTTACAGACAGTGAAGGTACGTTGCGGTGCTTTTGTTGATTGAGGAACATTCGCAGGTTACACTTACCGCACACAAGCAACAAGATCAACTCGCTCAGAAACGATTGTACGTTGAGTGACCATCCGAGCATAGCTAGCTTGTAAAACCACAGTGGAGTGTATTCTAGCACCACTGAGAAATTCTCTTTGTTGTCCTTCAAGTATCTGTGAAGTAGCCATTCGTTCGACATTCGTACGAATTCAGGGTTGATTTCTGTGTCGATGAACAGTTGTACAAATGAGTCGGTGAATTCGTTGAGAACTAGTGAGTTGTCTATGAGTGATTTCAAGTTCAGAAGATAATCTCGAAGAAGGAGTTCATTGGTAATGTGAATGTATGGCCTTGGGTAGTATATTCCCTGCAACGGTGTCTCGAAGTTTCTCCAAGGACAGTTTAGACTGTGACCGGTGGTGCATACTTGCTCGATATACTTCTTTTTGAGGAGTGTTTCGAACTCTGCCACTTGCATTTCCTCTTCATCCTCATCAAACACCAGTGCTGCAGTGTTAGTCACTGCAGTGAACTTTAGCAGGAGCTGCTCGTTACAGCTTGTGCAGAGCAAGTTATTCTTTGTCTGCTGGAGTCCAAAAGACACACACTTCCAACCGTTTCTAGCACATTTAAGTTCATTAAGTTCGCTTGGTTCTGAGTCACTGGGGACATGCCAGTTCAAGGCGGTGAACGTTCTAAGTCGAGTGATCAAGTTATCACGATTGAAAGGATCGAACACTGTTTTCGTGGTACCATTAGGCACTGGTGACGCCTCTTTCGCTCGTGCAGCCTCGAGCTTCAGCTTATGATAACCGAAATGGTTCTTCGCTTTAATACGCTGGAAGTACTGGATATCTGGATGGCCCAGGGCCTTCTGCGAATGCTGGTGAATATAAGACTCATGCAAGGGAGAAGAAATAGCCAGTAAACACTCGGCCAAAACACTGGCCGTCTGCAGATTTATGTCCTCCATGGCAAATGGTGCTTCTGGCATTTTAAGCGTCGCAAGCACACTATTTATTTCTGATCTTCGTGAAAGAATCGCTGGGAATTTGTCATTGTGGCGCAAAAATTGGCCCTAAATCCCACGGAGATGACAACTGCCTAGGCATATCTCTAGAAGAAAGTGATATTTCCTTCACCTGCGAAGGTGAGGGAGGTGTAGAGGGTAGAGTGTAGAGTTTATGCAATAATATGTTCGAGAGAGTATCAAGAATGTGAACGGCGTTGCTTATTGTTAGAAGATTTTGTATCGGTGATTTTGTATGGATCAATTTAAGTTCTGGCTCATCAACCCCATAAAAAGACCCAGAAACCCCATAGTTTATTTTTACGTGAGAATAATCACAAGCTTCACTACGATATATTAGCAGATATGGTAACAAAGTACAACAAACTGAGTGAGAGATAGAAACTCCCTAAGTCTCAAGAATTAGAGTAGACCGGGTTTGGAGCGTGCTTTAAGTTCCGTTAATATTAAAGAATATTCTGAGTTAAGAGATCAGTAAAGTGCGTAGACGTGGCTTTCAAAGTCACAATAATATAGACTAGGCTAAGAGGTTATGGGAATAGGCTGAGGTTATGGGAAAAGACTAAAGAGGTTCAATAAAAACTACGAGATACTATGGGGTATTTCAACCCCATTCTTCTAATACTTTTCACACCCTACGGTTAGAACTAAATTCCTTTATCAGTTATCAATGGCCCTGGACACAAACAACCATAATAGATATGCTCTTCACTAAGAGAATCAATGAAGATGTTTTAAGATGAAGGTGCAAACGTAGGTGGTCTGGACATCTGGAAAGTCACTCAGTGACTTCAAGTGTGGCTCTGAATAGTTTACATCTGTATAGTTTATTGGCAAAATGTTATTGTATTCCAGTAGCCAGTCATTTGGGTACTCCTCTTAGTAATTTATTCAGAAAACCACAGTGTTCATCTGTCAAGATATCATTGTGGTTCAAAGTAAGTAGGAATTTTATCTGCACGTTAAAAGTCAATAGAATTATATGTAACAGAAGACCGTAAGTGCATATGTAAGTCCTGGACTACAACGAGTCTGCTAATAGATACTGAAGTCTTTTTACATGATTTAGATTTTGTAGCATTTTAAAGTACAGATTACTGTCAATACTTGAAGTTACTAGATTATCAATTCTTCCTTAGGAACAGTAAAGCCCAGGAGGATCAAAGTTCTGACTTGAAGCGAAGAAAAAGGACAGCCTAAGCACAGTAAACTGCTTAGACTTACCCAGTTATCCATTCTTCCCTCTTTAACTTTGTCACTCGCTTACTCACTCGCTTCGCTCGTTCGCGCGTCAAGTCGTATGCTCGCTCGTTCGCGGGCTGGGCCCCATGCTCGCTCGAGTATTGAACCAAAAAAAGTCATAAATTTTTCCAACAACTACACCATGTCTCGCAAACCAACGCTTGAGATCGTCGATGACGATGAGATCGACAGTATGATGGACATTGCCGAGTTCGATCCATCCCTTAGAACTCCCATTGCACCTCTTCGTCCCGAACCTTCGGTCGTGAGGTCCCAAGATCTGGACCCACTGGCATCACCTTTCCCATTCCCATTCCCCGGCCAGACAGCCCCAGGCAAGAACGAGAACCAACCTCTGAAACCAAAGAACTTCTTGGACCCTCGCGACCTCACCGAGGAAAACAGAAAGCAGTTGCTGAAGTTCCAGATCATCTATCCATGCTACTTTGACGTTCAAAGAACCCACAAAGAGGGCAGACGTGTGAGCGAAGCTAAGGCTGTATTCAACCCCTTGGCGAAGACCATCTCAGAAGCTTGTGTCCTGTTAGGATTACCTGTCTTATTGGAGTTGGAAAAGACCCACCCACAAGACATAGGAAACCCAGGCCGTGTACGTGTTCTCATCAAGGACCACTTCCAAGACGGAAAGGTGGTCGACCAGCGCTTCTCGAGTAAGCGTAAGTTGATGAACGATATTGCAGACTACTTGCAAAAGCACCCTACAACATTAGAGAGCGTTGGACTCAAGAGAGGAAACGTATTGCCTCCAGGATACGAACAGTTTGTGCCTCTGGAATTACCAACAGTACGTGGTTTCAAAATGAACACAATTGTACCTGTTCACTCCAACTTCACTATAAAGCACCCAATGACAAAGAACATATACGATTTGACTCCAGTCGAGGATGTGCCCGTGGCAAAACCAATACTTCCAAAACAACCTAAAAAGAAGATCATGAGAATGAGAGGTTAATTCGTTTCTTACATAAAGAGCAATATGCTAACAAGCATTATAGTCTTTGCACATTGATTTGGACTATTTGACTGACAGGGAGTTTAGAGGTGTAATGTAAAAGTAGTTATTATGAGTAAAATTATCATTTCTTATTGAGACAGTAGGGTTTAAAGAACCAACGTACTTTTAAAAGTATGGATCAAGTACATACACTTTCAATGAACTGTGAGACGTTTATTCCTACGCCAAAGATCATCAAATCTCACGGATCAATTCGAAAATAAATGAACTACTTATTGCTTGGAATTGTCATCCAGCACCACAATGATTGATCTACCACTCGAAATAAAGTGTCAAATCATATCATATTTACCTAAAGACCAACTTGAATTATTAATTGAGCATCCTATATTCGGTTCCATAGCCTTTGATCTTTATTATTCAACTGCTTACATTTCACATTTTCCAAATTCTATTCAAAGTGGGCTTGGGTTACGTGTTGATGCTGTCCACCACTCTCGTGAAGACTGGTTTAAGAGACATTGCTACAGTTCAAAACTTGACTTACCTGCAAAATCAAGACATCCAGATGACTGCGTGAATTTTGGAAGCTACTTCGCCTTGTTTAACTTCACCGTAGACCACCCAGAGTTTTCTCCAAGGTCAATCTGGTTCGAGAGTCCACAGGATTTATTGCAGTTGCATAAGATAGCTCCTCACATCCTAAAGAAAGCAGAATCGATCAACGTTTCGGGGATATCATGCACATTAGGGCTAGCAAGGAAACAGTTCTTGGACATATTAATGTTACCATATAATTTGACCGGGATAAATGGCAAGATCGATGAGCACTTTGAATTATTACCGTCATCATTAATCGACCTAGGTGTTTATCCAAGCAGGCAACACATTCCTTCCAGGCTTTCAAATTTGTATAGTTTGTCTTGCAACCAAGAGCATCTTGGAAACTTACCTCAAACCTTAAGGCATTTGGAGCTTTGGCAGATTCTAATTGAACCAAATCTTGGCACGAACAACCTCTCCAGTCTCACATTGAAAGGCATTTCTCCACAATTGCAGCATCTTGACTTGAGTAAGTACCCGTTGATTACCACTGTTAGTCTCAATAATGGAAGTTTCGATACCTTCGCAAAAATCAAGTTGCCAGTTAACATACTGAGACTTTCAGTTACAGATTTTAAAACTCTTCACGATTTACACGGCATTGCACAGTACAAATCTCTTAGAGAATTGAGCTTGTACCTAATTCCTTATCTTCAGGAATGGGAATTTCCAAATCAATTGAAGAAGATTGACTGCGTTATATTGATGGAGAGAGGTAGGAGGAGGAGAACCAAGATAACCTCTCAAATTTTCCACAGGTTACCTACGTCTTTGCATTCTCTTTCAATCATGGGAGTAGAGTTAGAACCACAACAAGAAAGAATTCAACTTCCACCATTGCGGGAATTATCGATACTGGAGGGCGCTGAATATTTCGTACTCCCCAGTTCTTTGGAGAAGCTTAGTTTGATGAACTTTGAATCTGGTGCTCTTAGACTACAGGATTTTCCTAATTTAAAGTCAATTGACTTGTTTCCAGGCTCAATAGTAGACCTTCAGAATCTACCAGCCCTAGAATCGCTCTCTTCAAGCTCTTCCATCACTAAGCTAACCTTGGTAAACATTCCAAACTTGAAAATGTTAAGTGTAGGTCAATTGGAGAAACTACCCACAATTCAATCAGTTTTCAACAAGTTGCAATCCTTGACTATTTTTGCAAACCATCTTTCTAATTTAGTCGAGCCGATGAAACATTTGAAAGTGTTGAATATTATTGGAGGGAAGTTAGAACATTGGCCCTCGCTTCCACAGCTTACTGAGTTTTCTGCCTCAGAAGTAGAATTTACTGAGCTTGACCTCAACAAGCTACCAATTACTCTTCAAAACGTTGCCTTGGGGTATTGCTTTTTTCCTACGTTCAAAGGCTCTTTGAAGAGATTGAAGACCTTGTACTCTTTGGAGGTGTTCGCAACTCATAGTGAAATAGGACCCATCGAGATACCTTCTTCACTAAGACACTTGAACCTCTCGCACAACGGCTTGAAGCTGTTAGACTTGACTGTACCCGAAGATTCCACATTACAAATGGTAAATCTTGAAGGAAATGAAGATCTAAAATGGCAAGATATCGTAAGGATCTGTAAAACGATGAGAAAGTTGGGTAAAGGTATCAGAAAGGTCTTCGTCGACAGATATTACGATGAGAAAGTCAATGCAATAAGTGAAGCATTGGGCTACAAAGGGCCAATAGAATTCCTTGACGGTGGCCTAGAGGAATGTGTCTTTATTGACTAACATGGACTAGTTCAATTGCTTCAAAATGAAGGTTGTATTCAGGTTATATGCGATAACACAGTTGCTCCCTTCAGATTTGAGCCAACATATTCAACACTACGCACAGAACGCTTACAGTGAACATAAATCATAAAATTCATTACTCTATTAAAACCGGGTACGTAACACTCATTTTACGTCATGCAAGCAAGACTGTATTCAATCTACAACTATACCAATCTACTTTGGAGCGTACTTAGCTCTGTATCCTTTGATAGCTTCGATCTCTTCCTTGGTGAGCTTGTCCTTAAGAGTCTCAACAATGTCAGTCAAAGAAACAATGGAGACAACTGGAATACCATATCTTGCGGAGACAGCCTGAGTAGCACTCAATTCGCTGTCCTTGGTAGTTTCTTGTCTGTCCAAGGCAATGATAGTACCAACAACTTGACCTTCCTCTGCCTTGATGATCTCAAAGGCTTCGTTGATAGCAGTACCAGCAGTCATCACGTCGTCAATAATCAAGATTTTGGCGTTCTTCAAAGGACTTCCAACAATGGAGCCACCTTCACCGTGGTCCTTCTTCTCCTTTCTGTTGAAAGCGTAACCAATGCTACCGTGTCCCTCTGGGTCCAATTCGGCCAACTTGGCAACGGTGATTGCAGCAAGTGGTATTCCCTTGTAGGCTGGGCCAAACAAGACGTCAAACTTGATGCCAGAATCAATGATCGCACGAGCATATGCCGTAGCCAAAGTCGACAAAAGCTTACCAGTGTTGAAAAGACCCAAGTTGAAAAAATAAGGCGACTCACGGCCCGACTTCAACGTGAAGCTTCCGAACTTCAATGCTTGGGATTCAAGGGCAAGGTTGAGAAAGTCTGACTTGTAGGACATATTTGCGATGGTATTGATCTGAGATGATTAAATAAATGAAAAATTTGCTGTTATAAATACAGGTACGACATTGTAAGACATTTGGAGACATAATTTGGGTGCAAATACGGAATAACGGGTTTAGTGGACAGGTAGTGGGATGAAAGACAGGTTAAGCATATGTCGTGAGGAGATTGAAGATATTGTAGACTATGAGAGGAGTGCTGGTGTGAGTAGTTCAAAAGAAGTCAATGTGTACTTGTTCTTTTTTGAGTACAATACAAAAGAAAAGCTATTGAATACCTATTCATGGTAGCCGTTTGCAGTTCAAGTTAAGCATGTTCCTGTGAGAGTCAGGTTCTCGGACACCATTGTTAAGGTGGTGAAACTTGCTGGTAGTTTTCTGTTTTTCACCAGAGGTGGTAGCTGATTAGGTCAAAATTACAGCACAATTTGTAACAATAGCGAGACTGCAGATCTGTGACATCTCAGACCTTTGGAATTGCTTTGGTGATTAACACTGAACTTCTCTCAGAAGAACAAAGATTCTTCGGCCTTTTAGGAGCGACCATCAGAAGGTAAATACGATTGGAATACATGGATATCCGTAGATATTGTTATCTTCATAGTATACTTGTCACAGTCCCATGCTGCGCTGGGCAACCAACAGGTGCTTATTGTTGCTCAATGGTTCAATGAAAAGTCTCAAATTAGTGAACATTTCACACGTTATATTGAGAAAAACCCTTTGTGTGGCTGACTTCCTATCATTATAGTGGCTGCAAAATAAATGTATGACTTCGTTTTCTTTTCAAAAGGGTAGTTGGCATACCATCAAACAATAGAGAGAGCTACAAGGAGTTTCCTCTGAGTCCCTAACAGTCATTCACTACAGAAGAATGGGGATTTCAGCCAGTCATATTTCCTTAGTAGTTGGCTCCAAGATCAATCTAATGCAAATCCAGTTTAAAAGAGGGCTGGTCTTTTGGAGGTTCCTCAAAACAATAGCAGATTATTCTATTGTAGTAATACTCATGTTCTTGTTCTGCTTAAGCAAAAATGCAAATATTTGACACGCACATTACACTCGAATCCATGAGCTCTTTCATATCATACCTGTCTGTCAAACAAACTGCTCTCCAGCTAGTTTACAACTCAACATAGCACGTAGTGAGGCACTGCTACTTTGGATCGAAAACAAAACTTAAGTGATCGCACAAGATCCCACAATTGTGAGCATCTTGCTTTCAGATTCTATTGTTCTTTGGCTCCTATTGTTTTTCGAAGAAGCTGGTTTTCAAGGACGCATTTCACTTGGATGAACAATAGGCCTATTGTTTAAAAATACTTCAGTCTTGGGCTGACATAAAAAACACAGCTGTCAGAGCTTATGCTTTCTAAAAAGTATATAAGGAGGTGGAATGTGCCTAGTTCCTAAGTTATCCAGACAAACGTACATCTACAACAAACACAATGAACTACCAAACTCTTCTTAGCGCTGCCTTCTTCATGGCCACCTTTTCTTCTGCCGGTTTAATTCCTGATGGTATCATTCCTTCTGGTGTGGTACCAACCGAAGCTACTGCTGCCTTGCCAACTGTCACAGTTCCGACTGGTGTGATTCCTAGCGGTGTTGTCCCAACTGGTATTCTTCCAGGTGGAGTTCTTCCAACTGGTATTCTTCCATCTGGTATTCTTCCATCTGGTTTGCCAGTTACTTTACCAAGTGGCTTGCCAAACTTGCCAAACCTCCCAGGCTTGCCTGATGTTGGTGGTCTTATCTCAGGTATTCTCAGTGGGGTCGAGAGTGAAGTTGGAAACCTTGCTGGTGCTGGTGCTGGATTACTCGGAGAGCTTGAGTCAACCTTGACGAAGCTTCCCGTTCCAGGTCTTGACTCTCTTCCAGGGCTTAATGGTCTTCCAAGTCTTTAGGTTTTAGTTCTCTTTCGTTACTTTTATTCTCATATTTATATTTTTTTAATGTAGATGGCTGCAAAATTACGAAAAGCACAAACTGGTGAATTTGTCACCGGGGTGATGAATAGTACACTAGAGTATCTACATGGTGAACAAAAATCGAGTTTGCTTCTGTAGTGTATCCTCCAAGGAAGGTGTTGATTTCCATTTCGAGCTCTTTTGAAACCGAGCTGCTCTAGAAAGAGTGTTTGAATACTGCGACTTGAAACCCGGAGCAGATTTAATTGTTGAGGAAAATAGACCTGAAGTATGGCCACAAGAAGGTGAAGTTCGTTTCCACAATTATTCGACCAATTATGGTGACGGCTTGGACTCAGTTTTGAAAGTGGACTTCACTGTTCAAGTGAAGGAGAAAGTTAGAATTGTGGGCTGTACAGGGGCAGGCAAGTCCTCCATGGTGTTGGCACCTTTCAGAATGATTGAGGCAACAAGCGGATTTATTGAGATTGACGGTGTTGATACCAGTAATATTGGGCTTCACGAATTGAGGAGCAAGTCAAGTATTTTTTCTAAAGAGACGCATTGGAACCATTCGAAAAACATTCTGACGAAGAATTATGACAAGCCTTGGAACTAGTCCACTTGTAGAGGTTTGTTCAACACTTGAAAACAGAGCCTACTGAAAGGACAAATCAGAGCTGAAGAACCCAGATGTGATGACTGTCAAGGTTGGATTGGATTCCACGTAGGATGAAGGCGGATCCGACAAAAGGAACTTTTGAGTCTTCCCAGAGCATTGTTGAACCAGTCTAGCAGGATCCTAGTTTTAGATGGAGAAACTGCGCTGGTGGATGTTCAAGCTATTCAGATTGTACAGCACACTATTCGCAAGGAATTCAAAGACAAGACTATCTTAACAACAGCCCATAGATTGCGATAGAGTGTTGGTTTTGGATAAAGGTACGATTGTGGAGTTTGAGACTCCTGAGTACTTGAAAAAATAAGAGTACATCGTTATACTCTCTTATGAAGAATATATAATATGTCCACCACTCATGTCCAATTTGTAAGGTAGGTTCACTCATAATTTCAATAGTTTAATTGAAATGGAATTCATAATATTGTTGACTCTCCTTCACTTAGTTAAATATAAGTACCATACCATGTGGCTTCCAGCGCGCGTTAAAACATCTGACAGCTGAGTCTGGAATTACTTGAACCATGCACTGCCAAAATCCATCAGATTTCCAAGACTGTATGCACAATTTTTCCGACCTTCTAGAAACATGTAAGAGAAAAGTCGGGGTGCTATTCAGATTCCTCTACATTCCTCATACCAAAGCAAATGAACAACACAAACCACCACAGAATCATTTTCCTATCATATCCTCGCTTACACATCAGTATAGAACATTGACAGCGCATGAGTACCCAAGTGACCACTCCTTCAAGAATCTGGTGATTTTCATCACACGGTTCCACATGTTCCTACGTCAAATCGGACTTACAAGATATTATCGTGCAGTCAATATCCATAATCAATTTCTGCTTTGAAAATCCAATTGCAACAGACGCAGCACATCGAGTGCTTTTCTCTATCTCCACCTCAACGACCAACTACCCGCATTAACCTCAACTCTCTACTCGCAATGTCCAACATTTTCTACCCCCACAATCTACAATTTGAATATTAAAGTTTCAGTGCGCGGGCTCATAACTTTATACACAAAGGTCCGGCAGAATAGGCTTCGAGAGCTTTACTCCGCACTACGGGAAGAGATACGACGTAGGGGAAGGATCAGACTGGTCCGTACTTGGAAAAAGCATCATGAAATGATCCAGTTTAGGTTTCGGTAATGCTGTTCATACAATAGCTTCAACAATGAATGAATTTTGCTCCCAATTGAAATTTATCTTGATGTCAAAGAAGATGACTAGTATCTTCTTCTCACCCTTTGACAGTTGAATTACATCGCTTCAATCACGTCCGATCCCCACCATCTCCCACTGTCCCCCCACCTCACGCACACTCGGGATACCCCTACACGCAATATTAATGTGGTGACCTTTCCTCGTTTCTGGACTATATAAGGCCACACATTTTTCGAGCACAAATTAATTTGATTGGTACTTTTCTTCCCCCTCATGTCGATTCAAACTATTACCACCACTGCATTCCAGGACCAGAAGCCGGGTACTTCTGGTTTGAGAAAGAAGGTCACTGTCTTCAAGCAGGCGAACTACACTGAGAACTTCATTCAGGCCATTTTGGATGCAATTCCTCAAGGCGCACCGGGTGCTACCTTGGTTGTTGGAGGTGACGGTCGTTATTACAACGACAAGGTTATCCAGCTCATCGTCAAGATCGCAGCAGGCAATGGCGTTTCCAAATTGATCATCGGACATGAAGGAATCTTATCGACCCCGGCCACTTCCCATATTATCCGTATCAAGGGTGCCACCGGTGGCATTATCTTGACCGCCAGTCACAATCCTGGTGGACCTGAAAACGATTTGGGAATTAAGTACAACTTGGAGAACGGAGGACCAGCTCCAGAATCCGTGACAGACAAGATCTACGAGTACTCCACCAAGTTGACGAGCTACAAGTACGTCGACTTGCCTGACATCGACTTGTCAGCCATTGGCCCGAGCAGAGTGGGCGACGTCATCGACGTTGAAGTCATTGACTCGACTGCAGACTACATCGCCATGTTGAAGGACATCTTTGACTTTGAATTGATCAAGTCCTTCATTGCCAAGACACAGACTAAGGTGTTGTTTGACGCACTCAACGGTGTCACTGGACCATACGGGTACAAGATCTTTGTTGACGAGTTGGGTTTGCCCAAATCGCTGGTGCAGAACTATGTCCCATTGCCTGACTTTGGCGGTTTGCACCCAGACCCTAACTTGACATACGCGAAAACGTTGGTGGACAAGGTCGATGCCGAAAATATAGCTTTTGGTGCAGCCAGTGACGGTGACGGTGACAGAAACATGATTTACGGAGCAAACACGTTTGTTTCTCCAGGTGACTCGGTTGCCATTATTGCAGAGTACGCCAACTCGATCCCATACTTTGCCAAGCAGGGTACCTACGGATTGGCACGTTCTATGCCAACCTCGGGTGCAATTGACCTTGTTGCTAAAGACAAGGGCTTGAACGTGTATGAAGTGCCTACTGGATGGAAGTTTTTCTGCTCTCTCTTTGACGCAAAGAAGTTGAGTATCTGCGGAGAAGAGTCGTTCGGAACCGGCTCTAACCATATTAGAGAGAAGGATGGATTGTGGGCCATTGTAGCATGGCTCAATGTCTTGGCCGACTACAACTTGAAGAACCCAGAGGGTGAAACTTCGATTGCTGTTGTGCAGAACTCTTTCTGGAAGAAATACGGTAGAACATTCTTCACAAGATACGACTACGAAAACGTTTCCTCGGAAGGTGCTAACGAGATCATTAAGTTGTTGGCCTCGATTGTCGAGTCCAAGCCTCTGGGATCTGACTTGGCTCCAGGCTACACCATCAAGGAAGCAGCAAACTTCTCATACACCGACTTGGACGGATCTGTGTCGAAGAACCAAGGTTTGTTCATCAAGTTCACCAACGGGTTGAGATTCATTGTAAGATTATCGGGCACAGGTTCCTCTGGTGCGACGGTAAGACTCTACTTGGAGAAGCACTCGAGCGACGAACTGTCGTACTCAAAGGGTGTTGACCAAGTGTTGGCTAAGGATATCGAGTTTGTACTTGAGTTGTTGAAGTTCAAGGAGTTTTTGGGCAGAGAAGAACCAGATGTGCGTACATAGGTGTTCACTAAGGTTAGTTAATAAATGTAAAGTGAACTTACTGATGGTTTGTCTATCACGGTACTCTATTATTATACAATCTATCTATTATACAGAATCACATACGTTGCTTTTTGTTGTTCTCTCCACCATTGTCCTCGTATTCTCTCTTGAGAGGTGGGAGCACATTACGTATAGCTGGTAAGATGGGTCCTGAAGGTGCTCCTGATGGAATTGATAATGGTGGTAAAGGTACTAAAGGCGCTGCAGACGGCGTCGCCGCGACTGGTGCGGCTGAATGAGTGGCTGCAGGGGCTGGTGCAGGGGCTGGTGCAGCCGGGGCAGCAGCAGGTGCTGGAGCAGCAGCAGCATTGTCCGTTCTTTCGCTGTCCCTCAGTGCCAACACTTCGTCTAACCTCTTGCGTGTAGACTGCTCACGCAATCTAGCAGCTTGTTCCATGGCTTCCAACTCCATTATCCGCGTACGGTACAAGTCGTTCACCAACTCAAGCTCCGAGATACGTGTTTTCAAGAGCGATACTTCGGGATTTGGTGGTGGATTGTGCTGGTGTGGGTGCTGGCGTGGGTGCTGGTTAGGTGGTTGATTGGGTTGATTGGGTTGGTTAGGCTGATTCGAGTGGGGTTGTTGGTTATTTTGGTTTGAGTCGTTGTTAGCATATCCTTGTGGTGGTGGAGGTTGGTTAGTCGAATTTGGGGTTTGATTGTTTTGACGAGGGTTCTGGTTGGGTGACAGATGGGACGTCGAGTGTGTTTGGGCTTGCATTTGCATTTGGGTCTGTGTTGGAGGCGATTGCATTTGCATCTGTAATGTTTGCGCTGCCAGCACTACCAGCACTGGCTGTGGTACAGGGAGCAGGTTGACGTGAGGAAGCTGTTGTCCTTGTGCGTTTGGCGACAGGTGTGCAGGTGCAAGCTGTGGGGTGGGTACCGATTGTGGGGTGTGTGCTTGTGGCGGTTGTATCTGAGGCTGTGGTGACACTACTCTGCCCAAGGCAGGCAATTTCGGTGCGGTAGGCACATTCAACGCAGAGGACGGCGTCAGGAACACGGACCCCTTATTGAGCAGCAAGCCTGGGATGCTTTCAGCCTCGTGAGGTTGGCTTGACACACGCACTGACGAGGTTGTCGATAACAACAATGGCGATGTTATACGCTGCAAGCTAGGTGCAAATTGCGCAGGCGTCGACGAGGGATAGTGCAACGGCTGTATGTGGTGGTGTGGAAGGTGCAAGTGTGGAGCAAACGGGAGGTGGTAGTTGTTCGGAGTACCTACAAGATGCCCAGTAGAGGTTGTTGCCGTCACCTGAGGGGTGGTGACGATGGAAGGGGTGTTTGGTGACGCAGCGTTTGTTCTGGTAGACGCAGCGCGTACTGTGTGCGCAGGCATCAACGGAGTCAACTCGCCCTTCTTCTTTCCCTTGGGTGACTTTCTTCCTGTCTTTCCGTCACGGCTTTTGAGCTCAGGAGTGTTGGGGCTTGTACCAGACTTGGATGATGGTCCGCTACCCGGTTGCTTGATTCTATTCCGCGATTTTATAGTGTCTGTCTTGAGGGAGATGGGTCTGGGGCGGCCGTGCAACTTGAGGAAGAGTCCACAGGCGTTACAGAGCACCTGCCCAGTCTCGTCACGGCGCCATAACGGCGTAGTCTGCGTCTTACAGTTGTGGCAGATCGGCGACGAGATGTTGGTTTTGGTGGTTGTGGTGCCGTTGGTGGTGTGTGAGGTTGTTTTGGCGTTGGGACGTGCAGCTGGAGCTGCCCCACTAGCGGGCCCGCTAGGAGCCGCCGCCGCAGCAGCAGCAGCAGCAGCAGCACCTGAGTCAACAGACAAAGCACCCGAAGCATTGCCCGCACCCAACGAACCATCTGCCAGACTCACAGAAGAATCCCCACCAACCCTTGCCAGGGCAATCTCACTCTTAATAATCACCCCAGAAGTCACATCCGAACTAACAGAACTCTGCGAATTGACAGAATCAACAGAAGTAGAACTGGATCCAGTAGCAACACTAGAAGGCACATCTCTCTCATCTACAGGGCCCATCCCAGGAGGATGGCCCATCCGAACAGGAAGTCTCTGCTGAATCTCACTCATACTCTGAAGAAAAGACAAGAGATAAGAAAAGTTTTTTTCGATTTTGTCGTGTTCTTAAGGTTATTTTTGTGTCCGTGAGATTTCTTAGCTTGCTGACCTAATCTGGAGGATCTGATAAGCAGAAGGGGCGGAACTGACTGAGAGAAGGGGCACATTCTGATGGTTTTGAGTGGGATCAAGGTAGAAGGGTGACCTCGTACACCAGAATGAATGAAATCTGGTACTGGTTGTGCTTTTTTTTGGAGGTTGAGTGCTCAGGGTTCGTGTTGCAAATGTCTGGCGATTCGAACTATTGCGGTACGGGTATCGCTGCAAGGTTTTTCACAAAGATTTGCGTTTGTACATGGGTTGACGTCTGCGTCTTCCAGGTCCCTGTCGAGTAGTTATGTGATGGGCCGGATTGAATGGGCCAACAGCATGAATGAATTGCATGGGCGGATTGCAACCAGGGTACCGTTTGCGTGTCAAAGTTGGCCCTTCTCCAGAATAGGAATGCCGTCCAGTCTGTTCGGGTCGCTGCCGCACAAAGGCAGGCCGTTTAAGTTTCTTTTACAGCCATCGCCCCTCCATAAGCTTGGAATAGGTCCTGTGTCTGGTGGGCCTGTCACTGTGTTTCACTTCCTGGCAATACGTGCATCGGTGTAGGCTGATAGTTGCTTTGATATACCCATGACGTAGCCCTTGTGATATGTGCTGTGCTCCAACCGTTGAACGAGTCAAACGTGCCATAAAAAGAAAGATCACCGTTGGCCTTGGCTTAGAAGCGAATCTGGGATTTGTGTACCTATTCCATGTTAGAGTGGATTGTGGTGGGATGAGTTGGAGTAGAGGGTGACGGATAGAGAGGATGAGCGATGAGTAGTCTTTTACAGTCTCTTATATATATTTATGTATTCTTTTGAGGAGTAAAAACACCATGTCAAATTGAAGTGCTGGTAGCCAAGAGTTGCAAATAAATACTGAAACGACAGCAGTTTTTCAACTTGAAACCGATCATGAAACCACACTTGATTCTTCTCTAGTTCTAGATCGATCGATTCTTGCTGCTGTTCTGGCACCACTATATAATACTATGTTAAGAGTCAATTTTCAGCCTTTTTTTTTACCCAAAATTTTTAGCACTTTAAGTTTGATCAATTGAGATGACGTTTACTAAGCACTTGCTTTCAGTTTTAAGATGTGTTGTTTAGTTTGTTGGCATAAAAATATTAGGTCCATATACATGTCTAAGGTATAACATAAGATGTAACCTAAGATACTACACTTCACATCTCTCTTAACTTCTCTCTCGCTTTCGAATCACCCATACCCAAATACCCACACCCAATTACCCACATCCAATCATTCAAATAAAAATCACACATTCACATTCGGTTCTTTCTCTCATTCCTCGATCACATTCTTATCTCATTCAAATCATATTCAACAATTCTCACCCATCACCTCAACCATAGTCCACCCCATCGACCAATCTCAACTAATCTAACAACGTCACGTTACATCCGCGAATCCCAGAATTGTTCTTCGTCCACTAGTTCCAAACCAATCCACTTCCTCCTGCCCCTCGTATTATTCGGTTGACAACTATTTATTGCGTATGAAATCTGGGGTATTATTATACTTAAGCTTTGGAGGGGTACAAACTGGGTGCATGTGTCCATTCTCCAGCCAGATTATTTCTTCAATTTTCCCAAGCTACAAAGATATGCTTTTCCAATCTACTTGTACTACTCTTTCTCTGAACCGTTTTTTCTCTCCTTCCCTATGGACCTGCAAGATGTCCTGTCAATCCCAAAATCTCTACACTATTGAGTTGATTATGTACAACCTGGCATTTTGTGGCGGTCCGTATCATGCATACTGCAGGGGGCTTAGGTGGGGTCAAGAATCTGCCAAACATGGCAATAAGTTCTTACACAGTGATGTCCATGTGCAATTTAGGTATTTAGTATACCCATATGCTACCCTCTTTTGTGGTTCATAACCCAGCCTCCGCTTTTTGTCTAGCTGTTTTACCTCCATTTTGTAAATCGGCTTTATTTCTGCCGAGGAACGGGTCTGGTGGGGTTTATATAAAAAGTCTTTCTCCAGCATCCTAGCAGAAGTGTGTCTCCAAATCCGCCAACATCTATAATGTCTCTTGCTAACGACGATCCTCAATACATTGAGAAGATATTCCGTTCGCAAATTCCCTTGGACAACACCATCAACAGTTTTGCTGTTCCGGTTCCTTATTCTGACGAACCAGGCTACTCCCATGTCTACCGTAACAAATTTAGTCCAGATAAGTTGATCTCAACTCCTCACCCATCGTTGACAACCACTCGTAGGTTGTTCAAGCATTCTTCTGTCATCAACGCACATCAAGATTGTTTGGGTGCAAGAACAAGGTTACCAGATGGAACCTTTGGAGATTACGTTTTTGAAAGTTATTCTCGCATCGAGGAACGCCAGTTGAACCTTGGTTCCGGTTTGTACTTTATTTTGACAAATAACCTTTTCCGTACTGCTGAACATGAAGAGGTTAAGTATGGCGGTGACTTTATCGTTGGCATTTTGTCCGAGAACAGAACTGAATGGGCCATTACCGACTTGGCATGTGCCAGTTATTCATTGACCAACACCGCTCTTTACCCTACCTTGGGTCCAGACACCTCTCGCTACATTCTTGAGTTGACCAAGTTGCCTGTTATTGTATGTTCACTGGACATGATTACCTTCTTGATTGACTTAAAGAATAAATTTGGTGATTCGTTGAGCAGCTTGATTGCAATTGTCTCGATGGATCCTTTGGGAACTAACAACCCATTGGTTGAAAAAGCTAGAAAGCTGGGCCTTGCGCTTTACGATATTGAGCAGGTTGAACTGTTGGGTGCTATCAACCGTTTGCCAGAAATTCCACCAACCCCAGAAACTGTTTACACCATCTCCTTCACTTCAGGAACTACTGGCGCACACCCTAAGGGAGTGGTTTTGACCCACAGAAGCGCTGTTTCTGCAGCTACCTTTGCCTTGTCGAATGCTGACTTCAATAATAACCCAAAGTACTACTCATTCTTGCCAATGGCCCATATCTATGAAAGAATGAACTTGATTGTGGCCCTTTTCGCAGGTGCGGGAATTGGCTACCCTTCGGTTCCTATTGTTGGCTTCTTGGACGATATCAAGTTGCTTAAACCACAAACTTTGGCCCTTGTTCCTCGTGTTTTAACAAAGTTGGAAGCTGCCTTGAAGGCACAGACCATCCACAACGAAGAAAAGCCAGTCATCAAGGCTCTCTTTGGAGCTGCCATCCGTAAGAAGATGGATTTGCAGTCGCTGGCCGACTACCAGACTGGTAATCACTTCTTGGCCGACAGACCTATTGGATTGTTGCGTAAGAAGTTGGGTATGCAAAACTTGACCACCATCGCCACTGGATCCGCTCCAATCTCTCCAGACACCGTCAAGTTCTTGAAGGCTGCCTTGGGTGTTGGTTTGGCTCAAGGTTACGGTTTGACGGAATCTTTTGCTGGTGTTTGTGGTTCTCTTAGACATGAAGCCAACCCAGGCTCGTGTGGTGCCATCTCCATCACCACGGAAATGCGCTTGAAGGACGTCCCAGAAATGAACTACTATGCAAACACTCAAAACCCTGCCGGAGAGTTACTTCTCAGAGGTCCTCAGATCTTTTCACATTACTTCAAGAACGAAGAAGAGACTGCTAAGGCCCTTGATAAGGATGGATGGTTCCACACTGGTGACATCGCCCGTTTGGACGGCCCAACTGGCCGTATTTACATTGTCGACAGATTGAAGAACTTCTTCAAGTTGGCCCAAGGTGAATACATTACCCCAGAAAAGATTGAAAACACTTATATCTCTCGCTTCCCATTGCTCCTGCAAGTGTTTGTCTACGGTGACTCGTTCAAGAACTACTTGGTCGCCGTTGTTGGCTTGGACCCAGCCACTGTTGAAGTGTACATGAAGCGTAAGTTCAACAAGTCCTTGACTCAAGATGAAATCATCGAATTCTTCAAGGTTCCAGCCAACAAGAAACAATTGGTTACCGACATGAATGATAGCCTTAAGGGAAGTCTTCTGGGTTTCGAGAAGATTCACAACGTCTTGGTCGACTTTGATCCTTTGAGTCCGGAAAGAAACGTTGTTACCCCAACTATGAAGATCAAAAGACCAATTGCCACAAAGTTTTTCAGAGAAACCCTTGACCAGTTGTATGCTGAAGGATCTTTGTTCATCAAGGGTGAACTGAAGCTTTAGGGCTATATAGATGTACGTTAGAATTGACTTGTAATATGCACATAATTGTAGCCAGGAGTTGTAACGAGTAATTTGGTATATATACGTAAGATCAGCAAGACTCTTTGTACTCGTTTGTAAATCTTTAGGTGCAAAATTCAAGACCCACAAGGTACCAAACCTTCACTTGAATCGTTAAAATTGTTAAATATACAGTCTATCTCTCATACGTACTTGTATGGGTTCAAAATTCCATTCGGGTCGTAATGGTTCTTCACCTCTTTGATCATCTTAATTTCAATGTCACTCTTCGAGTATCCAATGTAGTTCTTCTTCTGGAAACCCAAACCGTGTTCTGCTGAAATTGAGCCCTTCTTCAGCTGAATCCACTCGTATACGAATGGCTCCAAAACTTTTTCGATTTCACTGCTGTATTCACGTACTGCAACATTCAAGTGCAAATTACCGTCACCAATATGTCCGTATCCAATAGCATCAACAACTGGTTTTGATGGGTCGTCCAATCCTACAATGCCAGCTTTGCTCAACTCTTCGTTGGCAGCTTCGACAAGCCCGTACAAATCAGCTAATGGAAGCGAGACGTCATACTTGTAGACACCACCTCCAATAGTAGAAGCCTCTGGAATGGATTCTCTCCATGCCCATAAGTTGGCCACTTGTGTGTCATCTTGTGCAATAATCCCATCATTCACCAATCCCAGTTCCATCACATTGCCCAAGAATGTCTCGAGCTTTTCGTCGTCGTGTTCTTTATTCGAACCGGAGGTTTCAATGAGAATGTAAAATGGGTACTTTTCGCTCTCAATAGGGTGGTCCAACTTCAAGTGGCGTGCAGTCAATTCCTGTGATTTTCCATCCATGAACTCAAAAGCAGACAAGATCTCAGACAACTCAGCTCTTGCACCTTTGAACACCTCGAGCACATCTTCGTACAGGGAAACACCCAAAAGTGCCACGTTGAATGCTTGTGGACGTGCTGGGCACAAGATCAGGACTCCTGTGATTATACCAATGGTTCCTTCCGAACCAATGAACAACTGTTTCAAGTCGTAACCTGTGTTGTCCTTACGCAAGGAGTCCATGGAGTTGTACACAGTTCCATCTGGTAAAACAGCTTCCAAGCCAAGCACAGAGCCATGCAATGATCCGTATCTCAACAATCTCAATCCACCTGCGTTGGTAGCCACGACACCTCCAACGTGACAAGAACCCTTTGCACCCAAGTCGAGAGGGAAAATGTAACCCAGTCCAGTTTCTCCCTGGATTTGCTCGCTCAAAAATGTGTCTGCAGTTTCCAAGATCACACCCGCATCTGCCTTTAAGATCCCAGTAACTGGATCAAATGAACGGATTTTGTTCAAGCTGGACAACGAAATGATGATTTCGTCGAAGATTGGGTTGGAACCTCCAACCAATCCAGTGTTTCCACCTTGGGGCACCACGGCCAACTTTTGCTCGTTACAGTATTTCAAGATCTTTGACACTTGTTCTGTGGTTTTAGGTTTAAGCACAAGTTGTGATTGACCTCTGTACTTTCTCATCCAATCTTCGTTGAAAAAGAGCAAATCATCAGCATCAGTTATCACACCGTTGGAGTCTTGGATAATATCATTGAAAACCTTCAAGTCTTCATCGGTCAAAGTCTTGAATCTTGGGTCTCTGGACACTTTCGAAGAGTAAGTTTCTGCTGTCAATGGGACGGACGCTGTTGAGTAGCGGGAAACCGACCCAGCTCGTAAGCATGCAAGACTTCTAGGTGTCGCCAAAGCCAAACGGGCCCTAGTAGCTGCTCTGAGTCCGCTATACATGGTGATTGACTCTGTTTAATTAATTGATGATGAAAAATCAGGTGCCAAAATACGAGAGAAATGGTGGTTGCACGTCCAGTGAAAGACTACTATACAGATATACAGATAGTAAGTACACTGGGGGATAGGTACAGATAGTAATTGCACTTTGAGATAGGCTGATGTATTGTTGGCTTACACATGTGAACTGTATTGATAAGTTCATTGGCGACTATTTTGGAAACTTGTTTGAGCTGAGCTTGTCAGTGGAATTCGCAGGTTATAGAAAGCGCAATAATACCAAATGAATAAGAGTCACCAAGCTTGGAGCGCAATATCGGTGACATCTGCCAATCTACCTGACCAAGCGAGAATCAGAAGTCTAACAAAGAATCATACTTGTACTAGAGCTGATTTGAACGCCTTGCAATAGAACTTTCTTATATATTTTAGTCCAGAACAAGCGTAAAAGAGCCAAGAATGCCTAGAGAATACCTACTCATTATTCAAAATGAGTAAAATTAAGGATTACTTCTTCATCGAGCTGATGTTCGTCTTAAGCAATCTCAGAATCTAGAATGTGAATCAGCTCTTGACTTTCGTTCTACCACCACCGACGTGTGAAGCTGGAACGATTTTTCAGTTTGCACCCATTCATTTCAATACCCCACATCAATACTTCACACCGAAAACTAACTACTCTATAACCAACAGAATCAGCCTTCGGCAATTTCAATCTAACACAGTTCTCATAAAACGAATGCGCAATTGACACCTTGGCTACCCCACTTCCTAGCTTCCAGTGTAAAACTTACAAGTGAAATTACATAATCACCTACTACTACAAATGAATTTACATATTCACATACTACTACAAATGATAGACTGCACTCTACACTAAGACAACCTTCAACACCCTTTCTCATCCATAATAAACCACTCCTACACCTAAGCCATGATTTCGATCTAACCAATGGGATCCACAAACACCACAAACATGTCACATAGTTAGGCCATCCCAACCGTTTTGTGGGTCCAGATTGTGCACCATACTCTGGAATTGGCTAATGTCTTCCATATCTGGTATCCTCATAACTAATTCAATAATATTATACAATTGTGTCTCTATTCATTCCAGGATCGTTCTGCTTCCCAATATTTCGTAAAGTTAACGCTCTTCGGGTTCTTCAACTATCACCAGCTTTTAATTATATGCCCATTATGATTGCGGAGTTCGTTCATCTCTTGCATGACCTTCTTCCTTCTTCGTCCACCAAACGCTCAAATGTCTACTCAATAGACTTTCCAAATACACTTTCTGCTCTTCCCCTTTACCAAAATGCCTTGTAAATCACCCTCTTCCCATACTATTTCCCCTCTACTTCCCATCCTCCTTCGCTGCTCTTGGATATTGAGTCACGTGACCACTAATATAACCAGTTTTTCCCAGATAAGTTGAAAAGTCCAGTAGTGACAATATCAATTCAGGAGCAAAGATGTTGATACTGGTATTACTTGAGGTTGCATTGTGTGTCAGCAGTGTTGCTGGAGCTGGGTTCCAGCTTCCTTTTGGGTTTCCTTTTGGGTCCCCTGATAACCTGGCCTTTTCAGATGACTCCACCAATGTCCCACATTTTTCCACCTTATCGGAAGCAGACTTGCCCATCCTGTTGACCCAATACTTGGACCAACAGGTTTTCAGAGTCAACTGGAATGGCGATATCAAGCTCAAGGAGTACTTGTACACCCAGAAGCAACCAAAAGCCGAGATCCCCTTCAAAGTGTGGGCCAAAAACAACGCTAAGCAAACTATCGACGTGCAAATCTCAAAGAGCAGCATGGAGATGTTGATTGAGAAGTTCCCAGAGTTGAAATATGAGGTGGTGATCGACGACTTGGCACAGGCTGTTTTTGAAACATACCCACAAGACCATGACAACAAAAAGGCTGACGGTGAAAGGTACCAAATAACGCAAGATATCATGGATGCCCCACCACATCTCATGTCAGAGTTGTTTTTCAAAGACTACAGGCCATTGGAAACTATCAACGTGTGGCTCGACATGATCCAACAATCATACAGCAACATTGTCGAGCTTGAAACCATCGGACACACCTACGAAGGAAGAGAGTATAAGGTTGTGCACCTCAGTGCGTACAAGGAAGACGTAGAACACCACGACCGTAAAACCATAGTCATCACCGGAGGTGTCCACGCCCGTGAGTGGATCGCTGTGTCATCAGTGCTCTATGGCCTCCACCAGTTGTTGCAGTTCCACGACGAAAACCCCAACTCCAAGGTCTTGGCCCAATTGGACTTTTTGTTCATTCCAGTCTTGAACCCCGATGGATATGATTACACCTGGAAGAGCGACCGTTTGTGGCGTAAGAACAGACAAAAAACTGTGAACCCAAGCTGCGTAGGGATCGACATTGACCATTCGTACGACTACCACTGGACCCGTTCCAGCGACTGGGAGTGTGGCGAAGAGTACGCTGGTGAAGAGCCTTTCGAGGCTATTGAGTCGCGCATCTGGAACGAATACTTGCTTAACAAGACCAACGAAGGACACAGTGTGTACGGCTACATCGACTTGCACTCGTACTCACAGGAAATCTTGTACCCATACGCATACTCGTGCAGCCAGCAACCCCGCGACGAAGAAAACTTGGTAGAGTTGGCCTACGGTATTGCTAAGGAAATAAGATTGTCGCTGGGCAAGTACTACAGCGTGTTGCCTGCTTGCGTGGACAAGGACGCCGATTTGTTACCTGACTTGGGGGCCGGAAGTGCCCTTGACTTTATGTACCACAACAGAGCATACTGGGCCTACCAATTCAAATTGCGTGACAGTGGGTCTCATGGATTCTTGTTACCAGGAAAGTACATTGAACCAGTGGGTAAAGAAACATTTGAAGGTGTCAAATATTTCGCTCAGTTTATCCTTAAGGAAGATTAGCTGTGTTGGCATAGGAATAATATATAAAGTGATGAACTTCCATAGTATCAACATAATTAATGAGGTAATTGAAATGAATAATAGAGTACATATGGATTTCATTGAAATCAACGTCTACTCTATCCCTTAGTTTGAATCTCTACGATGACTCTTAGTCACCCAAGACTCAAAGAAATATGAAAATTGTTTGGTGAAAAACAAGAATGAGAGTTGTGATCCAGAAAGTCAAGAAGGCCTCTGTGACAGTTGATAATGAGGTTATCTCATCGTGAGTGTTACCAAGTTAATGTCTATAAAATGAAACAGCCACTAACATAATAGAATCTCCAAAGGACTCATGTGCCTTATCGGTATCTCCACTAACGATACCTCAGAGGACGTGGCGAAATTGCTGAGAAAGTTACTCAACCTTCGTCTTTTCGAAGACACGAGTCAAGAAGCTGGAACCAACACCGAATGGGTTGGGAAGCCATGGGCCAAGAGTATCAAAGATGTAAAAGGTGAAGTCCTTTGTGTTAGCCAGTTTACGCTTTATGGACAGATAACGAAGGGCTCGAAGCCTAGTTTCCACAGAGCAGCTAAAGGAGCAGACGCTCAGCTGTTGTACGATGAGTTGCTCAAGCTTTTAGCTGCAGAATTGGGTGAACTGAACGTTAAGGACGGGAAATTTGGGGCAATGATGGATGTGGATTTGACTAACGATGGTCCTGTTACTATTGTGTGGGACACTAGAGATTTGTCGTGAATAAGCAAGCAGGTAGAATTTCAGCAATACTTCCTACTATTAGACTGATAGAATAGCCTGGCTGATGGTGCTGGGTCTAGTTTAAAATACATGTACAAAAGTCAGCATCGTATTGAAGAGGACATTGACGCAAATGCTCAATGTTTGGAGTGTATTGAGGTAATGTAATATGTTCAAGTGGTGCTGCAGAGCTCTCCAGTATCACAGTAAAGTCTTCTTCGGTTCGTCTATAAAGTAATGCAAGGTCATAGGTTATCCATTTTTCAGAATGAGTTCATATAGTGAAGTATGTAGTTGCTCCTACCCATAAAACAACGCATACGATCCATGAGTACTTTACTGTCTCCAACTCAAACCTCTCTGGATGGTCGGAATCGAATTCTGTGAATATCCCCGTATCCACTGGTTGACGAGCAGATGGAGCAAGCTGGAACAGAGTCAACTGGTATTTTTGAACAATAAGTATCAATAAGGTGATAATGATGATCCCAAAGAACTGCCGTCTGAGCGGAAACCTAGATAATGAACTCCATCTGGTTGTTTCTTTCATTGCACTTGAGAGTTGATTTTGTTTTTCGATTTGGATTCGGTTGTTGAATCTGGGACTTCTGGTACAAGCAGCTGCTTGTACCCTTCTTTGTAGTATCTTGTGGGTGTATCTTGTGGGTGTATCTTGTGGGTGTAGCCTGCGTATTGTATGCAATCTTGTGGTGTATCCATGTGCTGAAGTGTTTTGGATGTTCATATTGTGAATCACCGGCTTCTATCATCACTCTTTCTCTAGAAGAAGTGATATGAGTTGAATGACCAACCTCCAATGTCTCCGTAGGCATTGTGCAAGCCATACTAGCAGAAGTACACTGACTACAAAGAATGTTGCTACCACCGCTGTAGCGATAACACAACGGACCAAAGCGTAGAATATATCCAATAACCCTAGACATAAAATGATTGTAGTATTGATGTTAACACTGCTTCCTTCAAGTGAATTGAGAAACGGAGGTTCAAATTTGTTTGGGTATATTAGCACACCCACGAAAGGGACTAGAGTGTTACTGAAGATGTTCAACTCAAGGTCATTTCGTATGTTGTCGTAAATTAGTTGTACCAACCCCATGGTAGTATTTAATTTTTGCTTGAGGAAATACGAGTCTTTGGTCCTTGAAGAAGGTATGAGGTGGTAAGAGTTAATGTGACAGAGATGAAAGTAAATTGGTTGGTAGATATAGCTGAAGTATGTTGTAAGTACTCGAGGATGGTACTCTTTCAACCACAACTATTTGTTCTCTTATATTCTATCTTCAGCAGATCACCAATGATCGTACAGTATGTCATACTTCTATTATACGCGATCACTTTCAACCAATGCTCTAAAGCTCCTAATCATAAACTTCCAGCTTAACTGCTTATCTGATTCACTTTGGAGTTTACTCACTCTCTTGCTTCGCCCGTTCACTCGTATATCTGACATAAAATCACTAACAAATTGAACTGAAAAATTCCGTATGCTTCACATTCCACTTCTATGGCTTGCATTCGCGCTTGGGTGCCTCGCTAATACCGAGAATCACCTCATCAGAGTACCTCACTACTTCAACATCCCATCCAACACACATGAGTTCCCTGGTACAAGGGTCTACGACATCAATTCTACTCATTCCGTGTTACAAGAATACCCCATTCAATCCATTGCAAACTTAAAGCTGGACAATGTCATACGGTTGACATACAACACGTTGCATGCGATGAAAAAGTCTCTTCTTGTGAGAATCAACAACTACAACGACCTGACTTTCGAGTCTGATGACTTACTTAGTGTAAAGCTTTGCTGGCCAGCTACAGAACCGTACACGTTTGGTCTTTCTCACAAGTTTGTGAAAACACTGGAGTTGCTAGGTGAGATTGACGACCAGTTGGACTTGTACTTGCAGATCGACTATCAATTCGAGGGACAACCTTTTGACAGAAGTTCACTTGGAAACGAAGAGTTGCAGTTCCAGTTGTACATAACGAAGTTGCCGTTGAACTGGATACCAATACCTGCGGAGTTGTACAAGTTCATAGTTTATTTTGTTGATTTGGCGGTTGTGGTTGTTTCGGTGGTGCCGTATTTGTATGAATACATCTTCTTGAGCTGAGAAGTCTTGATGCATAGCAGGCTCGATGTATTGGACTCTTGGCATTGACAAGGTCTCTAGGTCATACAATGGAACGTCATGGTTCACTACTCTTCAATGAAAGCTTGTGTTCAAATGCATATCAAATGGAGTACGGAATGAAGTTGTTAGGAACCGGTCCGAGGATTTCAGGTAACTATGTCAAATAAAATAATGCAAACACGAATGTGAGGCTCAATAGTACTCATCCACTGTTATAATCATCTGAAGTACGCAGATTGTAAATGCAAACCTTAACTGATTGTCTGCATGCACTTACTTTATACTTACTAAGACCCCGGAAAGAGTGAACCTAAACAGAGCATCATCAGAATGAATGATTTCAGTGAAAGCTATCCAAATACCTCCACACCGTCATACACATCTCTTCCTAAGATATCTTCGATAGCTGTTTATTCTGACGTCTCTTGCTGACCTTCTCCAATCTTAAAATTTCCATGGCTGCAAATGGCCAAAAATTAATTTCCTCAGCCCGATTTGCCTTCAGAATCAACCACACCAGACACCTGCAACTCTACTTAAACTCACAGCCCCTTGCCACTGAATACGCTACTTTAACAAACAGCAGCACTGCCATCAACATTCCCAAACTCCACCTCAAACTCACATATTCCTGTCCCCCTTTTACGAAAGGTAGGTTATAAAAACCTTAATCCCCAAAAGCTTAAACTCTGAAATTTCGTTTGTTTCAGCACCACCTCCTAACCTTGCGGGAGTGCCTTAAACCCTTTGAAAACATCCCCATCTTGTGCTGACCCCAGTGCCCTGTGCCGTACTGCGCTAGCCCTCGATTTACTCCCTGGTCCCAAAAGTAAGGCCGGCACGTGCCCAAGATCGTGACCGTTACCTAATCCTGAGTGACCCCTGTGAAGATTGTCAAATATAAAGTTGCTACTACCTTGAACCCACGAGCCAACGCGAAACGAGATGTCTATACAAGACGAAGACGACCCATTGGGACCTCCCAAGAACACGCAGAACTTGGACTTGTCCAAGTTATCCCCACAGGAGTTACGTATCTACAAGATGTACGGTAAGTTGCCCACGACGCAGCAGATTCTACTGTCCAAGTTCCAGGACAAGAAGTACTTTGACAGTGGCGACTACGCGATGCAGAAGCAGTTGGGCGGAAGCAAGTCCGGGGTGCCTGTAGGTATCTCAATGAGACACCCCAACGCTGAGAAGGTCAAGGAAATATACAACAGAAACTCCATAAGCCAGACCAACGCAGGCTTCTTGTACAACGGCAAATCGGGCTTGTTAAACGAATCGACTCCGGGTGAGGAGGAAAGGAAGGAGTAATTATATACCAGCCAACACCATCGGCCAGCATACAGGATAGTTCATAGTCTCATAGTTTGTTTTTAATCAACCTTATATACATCATATCATTGTGAAATTTGGTGTAGTGAAAAAAAACCGTCATGGGAACATGAAGGGCAGTATTGATGGTCACCAGTTCAATGAATGCGCAGTGCGGTTCCAGGACGTGTTGTGCGATCGTTTGTATTCCGGTGGCAAGGTGCGAGTTTTGAACTCGTTTGTTCGCGATTATGATTCCGGTCTGTGTGTCTTAGTGAAGTTGGCCTTGGCCACTGACTGGGGTGATACCATCACTTTTACTGTATCTTACGATACCTTTTACCAGGTACCAGTATGTCATTTCCGAATAGGTAAGTTACTGGAGGAAACAGAACAAGTTGTAATCCCCGCTATAGAAAGTAAGAATGTGCAGTATGACACCCACCATATATTCCAAGATACTTGGTTGACTGTTCATCCATGCGAAACAGCTCTGATGATGCAACTGTTTCCACTGGCTTCACCAATCGAATATTTGATCTTATGGTTTAACCTATATGGAGTTCCAAGTGTCTTTAATGTACTGTTGAGGGTGCCTCCTAGTGAGCTACATACTTATATGTAGTCTAACCTGTATCCTTTATGCGATTTACCTGAAAGTATTATGCATCTTTAAAACTGAACCTACATCATGAGTAGTTTATAGTTACAATACATATCATTAATATTGTAACGTAGTATCATCCGACACCATGATAATACATATCAAAATATTCAGACCTTAAACCGCACATCAGGATCTTACCACACAAGCACCCTGACAAAACTACGACCCTCATTTATTGTACTCCTATGACTTGTTCCCCAAATAACGTTGACAACTCAATAGTAAAATTGAATCACCAAAGCATTTCGTTCATGCCATCCCACTCACTCGCTTCGCTCGTTCGTTGGTCTACACCACTGTCTTAAACTTTTTATTACCATACCGTTGAGGATGCCACATACACAGGAAACTTTTAACTAACCAATAAAAATGTCCACCAGCGTGGAGTTAAAATACAGATGTTGAAATGAACAAAAATGACGAAATGGAGCAGGCGGCTCCACTGATGCAATAGTCGTAACCGTAAATATTAAAGAATCATAAGGACGCATCAATTCGGATGGGCCAGGAGTATGTTGAATTTCCTGACAGAGCATGTTGAGTGCTCATCCTGCGTAGTAGTCGTGATGGAAAAGTGAGAGAATCAGAGACACTGGGTTCAATGGTGAACCTGCCCTCGCTCATGCTGGGGAATGCCGGTCAGCAGAGTGTCCGCTTACAACTCGTTGATCAAACCAAAAATAGTCTGGTTGCTGTCCATAAAGTTGTTGTTCACAAGGTTGCACAAGACGTAGTCTTTGCTGAACAGCTTTGCAAAGTTGACGAACCCGTCAGAACGGCTCTGCTCCACCTCCAAGATCCCGCTCTCAAAAATTTTGATCCACTCGCTGAACAACGTGTACACCTCGTCCTTCCACGCCAAAAAGGAGGTCTTCTCGACAATCGTTGGCTGCAAAATCTCTTCGCCTGGGAAAACACCCCATGTTACGGCGTTGATATCGTCGCCCTTGCAGTTGGTCTGCAACTCGCCGCACTTGCTGACGGCGTAGTACGTGATGACAGAGCTCGTCGTCTTGTTTTGCGAGACGTTGTATTCGTCGATTTTCGCTAAAAGCTTGCTGACAGTGTCCTTGTGGCACAAGAACTCCAAGTACTGCTTTTGGTACACGTACCCGTTCTTGGGACCCCATCCGTGTACAGTGTCCGCCAGGCGCGTAGCATTCAAACTAGGCTGCGAGTTCAACGTGAAGAATCCCTTTTGGTTCAAGGCGATCAAGTTGTCCACAATCACAGTCGTGTCGTCGCCGATCGGACCGTCACTCCATGGAAGCGACTTGAGCTCGCCTTGCAAGTAGGAAACAATAAGCTCACCAAACTCCTGGTACGTTGAAGGGGCTCCCCACAAGTCCAAAGCCTTCTTTGGTGATTGTCTCAACAACTCGGTAGCGCACAAGTCAATGTCACCAAACGCAGGTGATCTCGAGTCACCCCATCTACCGTTGGGGAACTCATCCCACGTAGACGTTCTGGTGATGTACGAGTACTTTCTGTTCTGCCAGAAAATAGGTCTGACAGCCTCCTTGACTCTTGTTGGGTGAAGAGACTTTCTCCATGGCATCTGCGTGCCCAAGCATTCGGCCGTAGCCAGCCTGGCGTGCTCAACGATGTTCAACTTCTCCAACACCATGACCGTCGATCTTTCCAAGTTCATGGTGTAGAAGTGCAAGTGGTTGACATAACCTGAATCAAGCAATTTTTGGCACATTTCAGCGACCAACTCGGTTCCCTTTTCTCTCACGAGATAATCGTCATCCTTGATCAGTTCCAAGGCCTCCAAGAAGTGAGGGGGGATCGTGATTTCCGACCACTTGGCTCTACGTATGAAAGAAGCATACGTGGAAATAGGCATGATCCCAGGAATAATGGGGATGTTGACACCAATCAGGCGCACCTTGGAGCACCACGAGACAAAGTTGTCGGCGTCGTAAAACATCTGCGTGATGATAAAGTCGGCGCCCACGTCACACTTCTCCTTGAGGTACTTCAAGATCAACTCTTCGTCTTCCTCTTCCGAGTGGCCTTCTGGGTACGCAGCGACACCGATATTGAAATGGTCCTGGTACTTGCTGCGGATGTACTTGATCAAGTCCTTGGCATACTTGAAGTCGCCGGTGGACTCAGACCCGTCCAAAGGTGGATCTCCACGCAAAGCCAAGATGTTCTGACAACCGGAGGCATACGCCTTTTCCAATGCCTCGTCAATAAGCTCCACCTTCATGTTTGTGCACGTCAAATGCATACAAGTATCCAACCCCAAAGTACTCTGCGCGGTGTACACCATGTCATTGGTGAGCGACGAAGAACGGCCACCTGCGTTCCACGTAATGTCAATGAAGATGGGATTCAAGTCGTACATTCTATCCATACGGTCGTACAAATTCTGCACACCCTGCGAAGTCTTGGGAACAAAAAACTCAAACGAAAAGGTCGCGGGAGGAGGAGTGGGCACAGAATGCGCCTGGCTCAACTTGTCAGAGATCTTCATGGCTAATTACCTGGAAGAAGAGTGTATTGAGAATTTTTTTCGATTTCCCTATAAGCGCACGTTTAAGTGGGGCCTTTATCGGAGCTTCTTTGTGTCTTCATCGAGCCATGTCACGTGAACTTATGAGTCAGTTTCACAAAGGATTTAATTACAAATAGGAGTAGGTACGACGGTTACGACGGGCGATCAGCAGGAGAGAGAGGGAGGAGTGGAGCTGGAGAAGTGGTTTAAGTGTTGGGTTGTTGTGTTTCGGGTGTGGGTTGAACGATAGGCTGGTTGTACGTGTTATTTTTGGTGATTTATGTCAAAGAATAACTTTCCTGGGGTCGAGAATTTAGAGTGCGTGTCAGAGAGGATCGCTTGTGAAAATCACAGGCCGATTTATGTAAAGTGCTCAACAAGTTGAAAAGGTTGTTTGATGGGAATGTAAGTAGGTGTGGGTTTTTTAAGTGCATAGTTTGGTAATTGAATTGGTCCTTGATGTTTTGGAAAGTATGAGCAAGTCACTTTTGAATAGTCATACTACGTTCTCATACTTCGTCTCTTGAGCATATTGGCTGGTTATGGCTCTATTTCGATCTTCACTTGGGAGACATTCGAGAGATCAAACGTTCTCGATATTGACTCTTGATTCACAAGTATAATGGTTATGAATGTTACGTCTCGATAATTTTGATGGACTATTTCTGCATCAATTAAAGATCTGCCTTTTCCCAAGTACGAATCCAAAAATTGCTCGTACACTTTACATATTGTACTTTTGGTGTACAATTGAGATCGTAGAATGTGTTAGTGGAAATAGGAGAAACTTAAGAGTTTGCATTGTGAATGTAGCGGTTCGTGATTTGAGTGTCGAGAAATGAACTGAATATCTAACTGAGAATAGAGTTGAGTTTAATTCTGAGTGAACCTTCAGTAGTATGTCAATAGCATGGGGTGTCACAACTTGACTTTTAGAATCAACTCGATGGTAAAAGGGATCGGCGGAATCGAACCACTAGTATTTGAGCTTAATGTGAATAATCTGATATAAAATCTATTCATGCTAACCATGGAATGACAAATTATTGTGCCTAGAGCTAGGTAGTCTCCATGTCTAGGGAATTATCACCGCAGGCGTTTTCAACCACCGTCCATCTATTCTCTGTAGTGCTTTACAACTCCTCTCACTATGTGAAGACCGATGACAGAATCATCATAAAGTAACCATTCAACGCGAAACTTTGTTGCTTCAGCACCAAAATTAGCTGAAACTGTCTTCGTGGCTTTAACCCAAACCGCTCCATTAATGCAAAGATCAACTCCATCGACAGAGTAAAATGTCTTTGGTGACTAGTCACCAGTACCAATGTGGCATGGGACTCCACAATTCACAAGAGTGCCACTCATTAGTTTCTAAAACGAACAAAATCCGGTTATCTATGGCCATTTACATATTATACTTTTCAAAGTGGAAGGTACTTTAAGATCTACTAAGTTTGTGATGTCAGAATGCCAAGAGCTAAACGAAGCACACAAACTCGCAATAGTTACATTAGGTTCATCGAAACATCGAGCTTTCTTCTTCTTTTCTTGTGTATTTTTTAGTGCAGTGGTATCCTCTCAATACCTTCAGCTATTGGTAATTCTTGATGGCCTTTAATGTCCAATTGGAACGGTCACTACTGCTATAAGCCCAACTTCTCGACTTACTGGAAACCTCTGCAGTATTAACTAGCTCCACCCAAACTAACTTCTTGTGACGAAGACTGTTAATAACAAATCACAACTCAATATTAAACCAGCGAAATGACCCACAGAAAAGGTATAGGGCGAGATGTTTAGTCACCTATGTTAAGACGTTTTCCTTGCAGCTGCAGGAAAGCGGCTGCTCATCCAAGTTTCTCTGTGTTCATTCAATGGGCTTGTACCAGAAGAAAACGCATAGCGTAAGGCTGAATCGAAGAAGTTACTTTGTTTGAATTAGCAGCGGTAATGAGCCGCATGTTCAAGTGGACAATTATTAATGCAGTCGTTGCCCTTGGGAACCCACTGAGGTTCAATTAGGGATGTACAGGATAATATGGGGAAGTACGTTCCGTGCTGCGAACCATGCATGGAAATGTGTCAAAAATGTAAAAACAGGGAGAGGAATTAAGAGGATTAAAAACTTTCAGTATGGTGATTCTTAGTCAGTACCACCTTAGTTAACCATGCTCACCTCGCGTGTGGTCTCCAATTTCCTAACTTTTGGAGACGTTGCTGAGGCTATGACACACCTTCAAGGTGCGGATTTAATTGCTGTTATCAATCAACAGCATAAAAAATATGCCACATGCATAATTTGGGACAAATTTCTCACTGTATGGCTATGCCCAGGCATCCACCTTCAAAAATACGGGGAAAGTATGAGTTGATAAGAACCTGAGACATATATTCATCCAGCTCTTTAAGTCAGGTCCTCAAGATAAAAAAAAGGGAGAAATGCATTTGAAGTCTACTACTGATAAATAAAAGGTTACAACCAACAGAATTACTAAATGTAGACAAACCATGCTTATAGAGTGTCGGCCAACACATGCCGTACACTCTAAACCGAACGTATATGGTATTTTAGATCAGCATCTTGAACCAAGGGAACAACCAAAATTGAACGAATAACTTTCTCCATCCTTAAAATGGGCGTTAGTGTGCTCGTATGCTGACCAAGCACCACAGTTATCATCCTCTCCATCACAATTTGCGTATGCCCAGCATTCTTGCCACTGATTATCGGACAATGACATGTAGCTTTGTTCCCAAACAAACAGGTTGGTCTTGTCCACCAGGGTTTCAAGTTGCTCCCCAGCTCTTAGTGATCAGTTCGGTTATGCCAACTCCGATTCCTAACATAGCAGTAATCACTTCCCCAATAGATAAACCAGCGTTGGCGTCAATACCATAGCCAATTGTCCAAGAATCACCAAAATTGATAGAACCACCAGCTGGGTCGTTTTTGCAATACTGTGTATTTGGGTACCCATGAAGTCCACCATGTGCCATGTTGGGCAACCTGAGTTTGTCTGTATTTCCACTAACGTGCTGGGCGCCCCTCTTTACTAGTCAAGTTGCTTACTTTTGGAGCTTCAAGCAAAACCACCGCGTAACCAGTGTCTTTTGCAATTGCAACTTGACCAACTTCCAAAAGTTCAAAGCTCAGTGAGTTAGCTGACTCAATGATAGGCACGCCATTCTCCTTAATAAACAGTATTGCCTGAGGGTCAAGTGGGCCATTTGAGGCTGCAAATACAGAAGACACTAACATCATAAAGGTGAGAAATAACAGCGACAAGCTTGAACGTTTTGCTTGATTGATAGGAACTGTCTTCGTTTGTTCAACGTAAATAGTTCCGTTTATACAGTAATCAACACTAGCAGCAGAGTAATGTGTTTGAGGGGGGGGCGCTCCAATAGATCCACACGCTACCCAACCAGCTTTACTAGTAACAGTCATTCTTTCGTTGACTTGAAAGGTTAATGATTGAAGTCGAAGCTCAAATGTTATAGATTACATGTCCTATTTATACACAGATTCAATATTAGGGTGTATTGGGCGAATTATGATGCATGTAGACGAACTAAGGGTTTTCTATGAAGTGCAAGTGCCAAATAGCTGCAAACGCGATTATAGGTAATTTCTTTTAATTGGGGTGCATTCAACATGATAACCACCTCGCAATTTGACCCATTCGTGTCCAGATCTGTTAACATGACGAATACTGAAACAACAGTAACTGCCATTAGAAGGATTTGGGAATTGAAGATCAACGTTCTTTCCACATGCCTTTACGTTCTTCGAATTTGTCACTTCAAAAACCTTCCTCAAGTGTACACCTGAAAACTGGTTATGGTTTGGCTGGTTAACCAGCCAATTTTTCTTTCCTCCGAAGCTTTGACATTTATCTACAAACTCTCAAAAGTATTTAATGCACATGCTTTGGTAAATTCTGCAATTAATCGTGTTTGTCGCAAGAATGTGGGAAAGGTTAAACTAGAGGTGATTGGCGGTAAAATATCATACCTTTGATTAACTACATGATAAGCTAGAGTGATCCCGTAAATTATTTACAACAATAGAAGGTGTAGTTCGCTATTATCATTACCTCTGAAGCCACCAACAATGTGTTATCACATCTATCCGATTTATCCAAAATTGTGGTTCGTCAATACATCGAATACAACTTTGACGTGTCTCAATACAGCACCTTGTGCATGATATATTAGCAGTAACAGGAGAATGTATATTGTCCAAAACCTACGAGTTGAAACCCATGTTTAGTCACCTTCTAGGAAGCTAACTCTTCTTTGTCCAAGTGGTGGACTTGTAAAATGTGAAACAGAAGCTTGGAGACAGTTTAATGCCTAATTTAAACGATGGTGAAGTGCCAGTCGTTAACTATAACCTCGCACATTTGCTTTGAAATATAGATTTGTACTTGACGGATATCAAGCTGCTCGTAGCGCAGAACAATATTCCTTGTGAGTAACTATCAGGTGTGGATTAACAATAGAAATATTATGAAGGAGTTGACATTACAGTTGATTGACGTATCCATACAATAAACTCTGTCAGTACTAATTCTTATTTCGATTTGTATACGAAAGCACCTTACGCAAAAAGCCATACTTGATAGAGGTGTACCACTTGAAAAGTGGAACAGATTGATAGAACCACCCTTCACTATACCATCACACCACCACCATAGACGAAACCAACAAGAAACCCTAGCTGGGCAAAATATGTACTTGAACATCACCAGTGCCAATCTACGCAAGTTGATCAAGACAATATAATAAATAGACACCCTTCCTCTAATTTAGTCTGGCCGATCTACGACCAACTTCAAGAAGTTTGGGTGAATGGCAAGAAGAGCTAAATGGCAACCCAAAACAAAAGCACTTGCCTCGATAGAGAAGAGTAAATTTTTCTGAACCTCATGTTTATATATTCTGGAATTAATTTTCGAATTTTGCAGCCATTCTTATAAAAATGCTTTAAAGTGCGGATTGAGAGCATTGCTCATGCTGCGTGTTGTTTTCGTGGGGAATTTCATTCACTAGGAAACCATTTAACTACTTTCATTTGAATCTCAAGTACTGACGAAGACCCTTCTTCCTCCACTGATTTAATGCTTGTACTTGCTTTCATCAACATGCATCAGGTGATCTTGTAATCAAAGTTAACAATAACATGCCTGCCCTTTCTAAACCATTTCTACCTCTCCCTTGACATGGATTTAGCGTTCAGTTGAGTTCTCCATCTTTCTGAGTATACAACTCTAAGCACTTTTAAAATCTAACGGTACAAATAGGATAACACAAATAGAAAACCTTCGAGGCTTTACTACCCCATAGTTCAGTCTCTAACCACGTTCAAATGCTCTAATATATTCCTCTTATACAGAACACGGATAGCCGTATGCATCCCCTGCTCTCAATTTCCTCAAATTTTGAGTCTCCACAGTCTGCATTGCCGCATCTTCTTGTCCCCTTAAATATTTCAACCAAAGTGAAATATAAAAAAACCCCAATGTCTGCTTTCATATTAGGATCCACTGGTTTGGTTGGGAACGAGGTTCTCACTGCCGCCAACAATGCGCTGTATATCACCAGCATCTCCACCGTTAGTCGTCGCGCACCCAAAGTGACTAGTTCGAAGATCACACCAATTACAGAGGAAGACTCTGAGAAGTGGCCACAGTTGATTGCTGAGAAGGCAAAGGGAGTCAACACTTTCTTGAGTGCTTTTGGAACCACAAGGGCTCTTGCAGGTGGTGCCGATAACTTTGTTAAGATCGACTACGGTATTAACTACGCCGCTGCCAAGGCTGCTAAGGAAGCTGGTGTCCATACCTTTGTTCTTGTCTCCACAATTGGCGCCAACGCAAACTCTTTCTTCCTCTACCCTAAGACAAAGGGTAAGTTGGAGGATGATATCATCGCCTTGAACTTCCCTCGCACTATAATCTTGCGTCCTGGTATCTTGGTCGGTGAACGTGAGAAATCAAGGAGTGTTTCCGAAGATGTCGCCGTTGGTATTACTAAGTTATTCAGGGGAACCCCATTGTCACTTTTAGGTGGCCACCCAATCTTGGCTAAACACGTTGGTCAAATCGCCATCGATTTGGCAAAGGAGGAAACTACTGGTGTCCGTATTGTAGCCCCTTCTGAGTTGGTTAACTTGGCCACTAAGATTGAATCCAAGTAATTTATGTTCCGAATGCAATTTTACATCCATTGAAACAACAATGATGTCGTGATTTGAAGATGTAGAGCTTTACCGTTCTTCAGTATCCTAACGTATTCATACGTAACTACAATTTTTGATGCTGATCTTTGTAAATTTTATATCCTATCACTACAACTCATCATGTTCAATATCTGAATCTTCCTCTTCTTGACGCTCAGACTCCTCCTTCCTCAAAGCCTCCTCTTGAACTTTCTTCTCTTCCTGATTTCTTATCTCTGCTCTTCTTTCTGCTTCTTCAACCACACTTCTCGCCTGCTTATCATACTTTGACCATTCTGGAATCAACCTCCTTGCTTGGTCCAACTTGTTCTCTTTAGTCAACGGGTTATTGCACAAATCAATTGACTTTGCCTTCGACAATGTCTTATCTGAACACCATGTCTCACACCATAACCACTCTTGAGGCAAACTATGAATCTTCAACTGTCTCTGCAAATTGTTGGGCAAGTCTTGATCCAAATTCAGAAGCGACAGAGGATCAGACAGTAACTTCTGGTAATGCGTGCGCAACTTGTCTCCGGCATTAAGCTTCCGGAATCTATCCAAGTCAACAACAAACATTGCACTAATATGGTACTTAAGATCGTCTCCAAGTACGTTAGCCCAGTAACCCAGTTTCCAGAACCTAAACCCTTCCATCTCTTCTCGCAGATCACACATTGGGGTGAATGCATACGCAGCACCTTCCATATCGATTCTGTTCAACTCCAGCATGTCTGCCCGCACAATCTGGTCTGCATCAACAAAAATCACCTTCTGTAAGTTCTGTGGGAAGAGAACGTCTAAAAACAAGATCTTGTATCCCCAGATTTCACGCTGGCGTTCACGCTGTTGACGCAAGAAATTGGGCCATTTATACGTAACAAGCTCGTAGCTAAAGTCATGCGTCTCAGCTAGTACCGGAAGGGTTTGCTTGAACTTACCACTTATGAAGTTTTCGATAATCCAAAACTTCACAGGCTTTGATGTGTGCTTTTTCACAGAAAGCATCATAATACCAAGAAGTCTTTCATACAAGTGCCCACTCGCAATGGAAAACACATTGACAGTTTCATCGACAGTAGGCTTACTAGGCAATCTTTCACTTTGCTGCAACCTCAAATGGATTGTGGCTCCTCCGAGATCAAATACTTTGACAGTTGCCTTCTCCAACGCTTCTTTGTTAGAAACAAACTTCTTGGTCGCCGATAAAATCGAGTAGTTGCCTTCCTTAATAGACAAGTCCCAAACACCCGGTCCAGCCTGTAATTGAAAGTATCCTCGCGTGGTCATGACAATTGTGTCCTTCTTGGTTTCATACTGTTGAAGTTCTAAGCTAACACCTTTCTTTGGCGACGCTGCAACCTTTACATCTCTGGCAATACCTTCCACAAGCAAACTCTTCAACACATACGAACTCTGGACGGTCTTGTTTTCCAAATTCTCAAACTTGAGGTTGTCCAAGTCTACTCGACTTCTTTCAATCACAGTAACCCACTTTGATGGTACGTCAAGACTCACTGAAAAGATTGGTGATTCAGGAAGATTTTGTGCACTTGCGCTTCTTGAGCTATCCCACTTGCCTGAGCTCGAAAACTGTGGAATGGACGCTGGGAAAACACCTCTATAAAATCTCCCAATATCTGAGGTTTCCTCGCGTGGCTGCAAAAGTATCTTTACGCTCACAATAGGCAAATCCTTGACTGAGTTTACAATCGACACCAATTTTTGTGAGTACTCATCGGTTGGGTCGATTATCAAAAGAACGTCAATCTCTCCACTACCTGTTGCCACATCAACTGACAAGTCCATATCCAACGAACTAAAATCAAACCGTGCAACATCGCTTACAAATGAAGTATCGTCCACGTAAAACGACTTCGAAAGAGTACTTGTGAGCAAATCAAACCAGTCGAAATTGTCAAAAGTACCAGCATCGTTCAATTCGTTGACGGCTTGGTAGTTGAACATGTCCGGATAGGCATTCACCAAGTCGTTGAAAATACTTATTCTCTGGTTGTGCTCGTACTCCAACAAAAGATCCAAATCCTTAGATGAAAGAGCCGACCTGAAGTAGCGAGAATTGTATAAAACAAAGTCATGAAGAACTGGAAGCTGCTTTCTTTCAAGAAGCAGGATGATTTTGTCGTTGGACTGAGGGGAAACTCCAGCAGGACTAAAATCTTTGAGCAACTTAATGATTTCTTTGATATCACTTCTGCTCAAGCCGGTCAACTTGAACTTTTTAGTTATGGTTTCTAATACTGATACTGATCTTCCGGTGTTCAATAAGCGCACCTGAATTTTAGATTGTCCAGAACCAACTTTGCCTAAGATCGAAATTAATTGATCAACCACTTCCTGTTTTTCGAAATCTCCTACAACCCAAAAGGTCCCACTGGCTTCCTCACGCTCGGGTTTGTCATTAGGCTTAAAGGTTAGCGCATTTTCAATCAACTCAGCATCAATTCGCTTGTAAATTACATCGCTAGGGTCCATTGGAATAACACGCAAGTTGCGTTCGCCTTTTGCCTTTTCATACAACAAGCTTTTAAGAGACTTGCCGTAAGCTGCACCACTGCGCAATTTATGTTTCAATATTGAAATGTCCTGTGACAATTGTTTTCCCATGGAAATTTGCCAGGTGGGTGAGCTCAACTCGTGAATGACACCATTGAAGATCACCAGTGCGGTGTCAATGGAGAATTTATTCAAGGTCCCCTTGTATGTGTCATGGTTGAATTCATATTCCTCAGGAATTTGGACAGACTTGATGAGAAGAAGGGCCTCGTCGTCATTTGTAGTCTCAAAGTACTTGTAGAGGAAGGCTAATGCTTCTGGTGCAGTTGCCGTGTCTGCAATAAAGTAGAAGACTTCCGCCAAAGCAGCATCTAAAGGTTCATCGTCTCTCGCAACAGGAATTAAACCCAATTGCTGTGGTATACCACTATCCAAAATGACTTTAGACAAAGTGAAGAGCACTCTCAACTGTTCTCTGTGGGCAAAGTTCAATGCAAAAATCAAATCGTGGACATTTTCCCGTAATGGTGGGATTTGGTTGGATTTGAGTTGCTTGAGTAAATATGCCTCTTCTCTGTCATCAGTGTACTGCTCATAAGTGCCATCCTTCTCAATGTCATTCATGAAAACCACACCCTTCTTCTTTCTAAAAGATCCTGATGCAAACTGGTGTTCGTAGACTCTGAATCTGTTTTCATTGTTTCCCATAACAGTGTTTCCGCTCCGGAACTGTGACTGCTTGACTGCGCTCAAAAGTGCAAACTTGGTCGTGAAGAATTTGGCTTGCTCTATAGAAAGTCCCAAGTCCAAAAGTTCTTGCACAACGTCGAATTCTTCCTTGATTTTGGAAATTAACTTGATAATATCAAGTTCAAGCTTGTTGATTGGCGAACCGTTGATGTAGATCCCATAAGAGTCTGAGCTTACACCGGTTTCTTCGTTCTGTGCAATCTGTTCTTGCAACGGAGTCGACACCTTTTGAGAGGCAGAAAGATATGAAGCATATTTGGGGAGGTCCGAAAGTAAAAGCTCAAGTAACTCAAATTGAGTGAGGTTTTTGTAAGGGTTTTCCAACACCAAAGATGACAACTTCAATCCAAGGTCAGCCAAGTCCTCTTGTTTGACTTCGGGAAGATATGACGAGTCAGCGATCTTCCAAAGATCTTTGGGGAGCTTAAACGAAGGAGTTCCAGCTTTCGTTTTCTTTGATATTGGTTTCTGAACGTCGTTGTCGTCAACGACAATGTAATCAGTCCGTTTCAACGAGATATCTACGCTATACCCACTCAATTCTTCCTTATTTGCGTGCTTTCCAGGGATATATCTCCAGACAAATCTAATTTTGCCGGCCACTGCGCTTTGGTACAAGTTTTGGAAAAGACTGGGGAAGTCGGGTGAGCTGGGGCTACTATAAAGTACTAACAAAGGAGCTTCCTCCTTCTCGCCAATCACACGGTCAAATTCCTGTAACTCCACGGGGTGGTTTTTGTCTGTACGAAGGGCAAACAAATCGTCTGGAGAACAGTACAACTGTTTATTGTAGATGACCCACGCTTCGAGTTTATCGTCGGCACTTTCTAGCAATTGCCTCCCAAATGAATCTGTCGAGCATTCTTTGAATAATCTCTCGCCAAATTGAGTCTCAACAACCTTTGTATAGTAGTCATGGTGTGAGTTGATACGTGGCGAGTGGATCTTGTTGACTAGATCAAAATTCACAAATCCTTGCGTCGCTGGATCGAGCAGCTTCAATGCTTTTCTGTGTCTTGACTCGTCGGTAATAATCCCTTCTTCTTCGTCATCATCACTAGCATCGCCATCATCGGTGTCCAAACCATACAAGTTCAAAATCGTAGGCACGTAAAGTGATTCATTGTGCGCTGCTACACTTTCAAGCAAGTTGAGCTCAAATCCTGTGCCTGCCCACGGAGCCTTGAGATCCACAGACAAATTGTTGTCTGAATCTGCAGAGATCCCTACTCCAAAGAGAGCAAATAGCACCAATGAGCTACGGATCCTATCTATCATTGTTAATTCAAGGTTGATTTTTCAATTGAAAAAATGATCTTGAATGTGGAGATGAACTAAATCAAGAATTGAGCATTGAGATGCGAGGAATGTGTAGTTATGCAATCGCAATGTGCTCCTAGTCCTTTATCTTCTCTCTTTTGTTTTTATACTTCAAGTGATAAGTTTGACCTGTACGTTTCAAGGTATGCTCAGCTAATACTCATATAAGGATCAATAGGAACGAACTTTGATTATATTAAAGCCATACTTGCAACAATAAGCTTATGGTGGTATTAGATTCACTATTAAATAGCTCACCAAATAATTCAGGTTGTATCACTTCTTGTTCCTTTCACACTTATCAACGTGGTCAATATCTTTTTGCAGTCATCAGTCACTCAATATCTGCCCTAAATCATAGCCAAGTAACATCCAGAGCAAAAAGCTCATGCTAAACTCTACATGTGACATTTTGTAAACATAATAATACACCTAATAATACACCAATAAATACTCCTACAATAAATCCTCAAATGTGATTGTCCTCACCACCTTCTTCCGCACCCTGGGACTCGCTTGTTCCTTGTTCTTGCCCTTATTGACGGCCTTTGCTTTGGATGATCCTATCTTACCTTTGGCTGTTCCAGCAGCTGTAGCAGTTCTTTTGACCTTTGCTTTGTTCAAGCTCAGTTTATTCTTTTCACTGAGTTTGATCTTTCTTTGTTTGGTTGCTGGGTTCTCAATCAGTCGAAGAGTAACCGTCACCACTGTGTTTTCACGCATTGGAATTTTTTGTGCTTTTCTTATTATCTGATCAAAGTTGAGATTGGCAACTAGTTTCTTGCGTGGATACACAGCTTTGTCTTCAAAGTATGCTCGTGGTGATGTTGATGCTGTGTATTGAACTTCTTCTTCCTCATCATCAACTGGCTCTTCTTTGATAGGTTCTTCGTCAAACGAAGGGAGAAGTCCAAACAGAACCTTTTTCGAAGGGCCTTCTTTCAGGGAATCCATGTCTCGTAGTATTGACTTGGGGGTATCCTCACATCCATCGATAACAATAATCTCAGGTTGTGGTTTCAAGCTGTACTCTTCGTTCGTGAGATCAACAACTTCCCTATAGTCGTTTCGAACACTAAAGTCACGATCTCTGTCATCGCGGATATTGACCTCGACAATCTCAATTTCTTCTGAGTCAGGTTCCACATCTTGTACATCCACATCGTGGGGACACCATTTGGAGTCTTTCAATCTTTGTTCTGTTGCCTGCAACACTTTCTGTCGTAAAGCAGTCGCATCCACCGGTGGTTTACGAACCTTAGACCTTCGGTCTGCGCCCAAGATATGAGAACCATCGCCTAGTTTCCTAACTTCAGCCTTGTATGTTACTTTACTCATCTGCTTAATGCGCTGCTCGCGTACAGAAGCAAGAACGCGTCCGTTTGCACCCCCCAACCTCAGTTCTTCGCAACGGTAGTTGGTCAGCACCGACCCCAGCTGGTGCTCGTGGAACCTCAGCGTAAGTTTGGCCAAGTAGTCGTAGAACTTGTGGTCGTGGGGGCCATGTACATTGTGCGTGAGCTCATGCAAAAGCGTTTCCACAAGCGAGCCAACAGCATAGAACAGTCTCGGATTCAGTGCCATCCGAAGCCGTATAAGGATCTTCTGTCCCCGGTTCACATTCAACCCAAGTAGATTAGCATTCTTGGGGTACATCTCACAGAGCATCCCGACCTTGAACCCAAACTCGTGCACTATGGGTGCAACTAGTTTGGCTATTTCGTGAAGCAACTCGTTCGCGTAATCCCCATCCTCGAACTTCTTAAGCGACCCAATCTTCTGTATGTTCGCCACGGGCGACGGCTTCATGGGTTTGCTCATCTTTCCATTTCCTTTACGGACCATCTTGTGGTGACCAAAGTTAACATTTAAATTTTGACATGTCACCTGACCTTATCTTTGGTTGTGAGTTGGGGTCAACCACGAGGATGGAGAGAAGTACCAAGGGAGTAGTAAGTGGATACTATAGGTATACAGGTAGTACCTGTACACTCTGGAAAGTTTACCCCTACTTATATTAACTGCGACTAGTCCACGAAGTGGTATGCTCTTTGAACTGTGCTTATTACTTAGATCTTCGTTATCAATGAATGTCAGGCATAAATTGAAAGACATCGATTTGTCTAGACCTACATCAGCACAGCACATCTACACAACAAAACTTGAACTCCATAGTAGGCATTCTTGATGTTGCCATGGGAACAGTCCTATAGTCCTTCAATATCATGAAAACAATAGCGATGAGAAAAAAAAAGAACAAGTGGTCCCTAGCGGGATCGAACCGCTGATCTTGGCGTTACTCATATTAGCACCACGCCATAACCAACTAGGCCAAGGGACCTTTCTCGTGGTGGTTGATTTGGCCAAATCCAATCAACCAAGTCTCTTCTAAGTATTATTACTTCGAAATTGTGCCTCTTGTTAGTTTACGAGGAGCTGTGGTGAACATTCACAGTGAGATCGGCTAATTACGTACAACTCGCAATTTCTCTGTACTTTAGCAGTTTCATGCCACTTTTTCGAAGCACCAACTTATACTCTCGTATATCAAGAAACATTTTTAATCCAATTTTCAACCCTGTTGCTCAAAATTTCACTTGGGTCCTCTAACTAATGTTGCTCGCAAAACTCCTGATAGCACTTGTGTTACCATGAAGACTTTTTCACATCATTCAAGGGAATAGGTTAATTAATTCATTTGCGTGAAATCCCCCGGCACTCTAGCCGACTTCGCGAAGCGCACGCACCACTTCTCGATTTAATATTCATCCTAATCTCAACTTGGTGACTTTTGATTCATTGCCTCAGCTCTTCCAGAGATTCAGGCAACTAAATATTGTCGAGCTTTCGTCCTCTCTAAAGTGAATGGTTCATCGAAACAGCTTTCATTTCAAAATTTGCAGCCTAATTTCACATCCCAATCAGGAAATCAAGTAAGTGGGTCTGGCCCAGTTCGTACGTTAATGTTACTGTTACACTTCTCATTCTCCTATACAGATAGCTCATACAACCTATCAATGAAGGCGCCAACAAATGTGCCTGGAGCCTTTGCCACGAGTGCAGCCTCCCTCCCAGCTTTGTTGTACAATGTAAGCGCATTGGTTACAACATCAAGTGATGCTCCGTTTGCTGCAACAAACGCTCCAATCACACTTCCCAATGAACAACCAGTACCGGTGATTGATCCCATTAATGGGTGTCCTCCAGGAACCGATTTGTGGCTGTCCTTATATACAATATGGTTTACTTCTCCGGTCACAACAACAATACACTTGAAGTCGTTCGAAACCTGAGCAGCAATATCAATCAACATTTGGGAGTTGATTTTTGCAACCAGGTCTACTCCCTGCATAAGGTTCTCGAATTTCTTATGTTCTTCTTCTTTGAAGTAGCTTGACAACTTCCAGATAGACACGATTTCTCCAACATTTCCCTTGATGACAGAAACAAACCCAGAGTTGAGCAAAATTCTCGACGCTTCCATCCGTGCTTTCGAAGCTCCCACTGCAACAGGGTCGTAGACAACATGTAATCCGTGGTCGTTGTAAGCTTGGAATGCTGCCTTGTAAATGTTGAGCAACTCTGGGGTGGGTGTTCCAATGTTAGCAATAAGTGCTCCATACTTCGTAGCACTGGCAAATTCTGCAAACTCGTCTGCAAGTTCAGACATTATTGGGGAAGCTCCCACTGCAAGTGTGATATTTGCACTGAAATTCTTCACCACGTCGTTGGTGATGTGATGAACCAAAGGGTGCTTCTCACGAACGGTACGCACAGAAAAATTGTAGTCTGTAGCAGTAGAAGCAAGCACGGTTCTGAAAGGCTCCAGAAGAATGTCTCTCAATCCCAGAGCTGCTTTGGCTGCGTCTTCATTGGCCATTATACAAGAAACAACTGCGATCCCATCAAGTTTCTGCTCACCAACTGGAGTCTGATACATCACACGAGCTGCGTTGGTGTGGTTGATCCCTCCAATTGCAACACAACGGACCTTCTTCTCGTGTGACTCGTTGTAACGAGATATCAACTGCAACTTCTTCCTTATCCCAATTGGACCGCTTCCTTTCGGGTCTTTCAAGTCCTTTTTCGTTTTGGTGGGAAATACCGTACCCAAGCCAAGGTAGTCGATTAAGTGTTCTCTGTCATTCAAAGCTAGAGCCGCTTCGACATGTTCGGGAAAGGAACAACTCAACCCAAGGATTTTATTAGGTCCAAGTAATTTCCTAGCGACTTCAACAGGCATATCATCCTGGCCAATATGAACACCTTCTGCATCAATAGCCAAAGCAACATCAATACGGTCATTGATAATCAATGGAATTCCTCTTGCTTTGGTAAGTTCATGCACCTGTTTGGCTCTGGCCACGAAATCAGCTGTCAGTATAGCCTTCTCCCTCAACTGTACAATAGTTGCCCCATTGTCAATGGCTGCCTCCACCTGCTTGATGAAAGTTGATGACTCGGGGATCATCGTGGAATCCGTCACAAGGTACAACGTGTAGTCAACGTCCATGGTACTTGATGCTGGAGTTATTCGATTGGTTTTCAATTGAGCTTTTATACCCTTGGGTGATTCCTTTAAGCGCATACAAAAGCTGTGCTTTATGCGCATACCATGCCATCGATACATACACAAAGTATATTGAGAATAGGGATAGATCGGACTTGTAGGTTAGTTGATTCTGCATGTAGCTTTGAATGGTACTTAGAGCATCATGTTTACTATTAGTTTGGTTCTATTACATGTAATATTCATGATCCTCTATGTATTCATACCTTCTTGATTAGAGATTGAGTGAATATTAACGTAAACTCACTCTTACTTTCAACAATGTCAACCATTAAGTCCCCCTCAACTGCATTATCATTCCTCATCAGACTCTGTCTTACCTGAACTCTTGAACGATGCAATCAAGTTATTTAAATCGCTCGAACTCAGCTCTCCTCTATTCATCAACCGTATCAACTCATGACTGCGAGAAATACTGTACTCCTCGGACTTCTTGATGGTCCCACTCACTCTGTTACATCGCACAATCACACTATTTCCTTCTATTCTCTCTATCATCGTCATAGCTCCAACAACTTTCTTATAGTTCTCTCTTCCACACCGTATAATCCCAGTGGACGTTTTGTTGCTGAAGTACTTCACTAGCACTGACATTCCCACCTGTCCCAGCCCAATGTCGCCGTACACGTCCAGAACCATCGTCTTAATGCAGTTTGTGAGCGTTCGCAGGTTGATCGATCCAGGTGATGACTGGTGCAATACGACAAGTGAATCGTTCTGAGATTTACTGTAGCTCACAAAGTCATCTCTAGAAGTCTTGGATGTGTCTGCTGATGGTGGATATAAGATCTCAAACAAGATATACCGGTGCTTAAGTCTAACCATTCTCTGGGATGAGGTTAAATCCAATTTTCAATTCTGAAAAAACATATTGAGGATGTCAGATTTGGTAGTGGAGCAGAATGGCACTTACGAGAAACAGATCACTTTAAAGCTACCACAGATAATAACTCTGGATACTGTACGAGAGTCTGTATATACTTGATTCTCTCTATCTCACTCTCTCCATACCCTGTATTGATTAATGAGTCTAGATTTGCACCCAAAGCTAAAGATGTCACATTACCTCCTAACCAATTCTCATCCGCAACAATTCTTATAAACGAACTCTAAACAAATCAATAACTTCCTTTTAGTACCTGAGAAATGCGCTGACACCATCCACGGCCTCACACTAAATTCATACAGAACTTAAAATACAAATACATTATAATACACATAGTTTAAAAACCTGATTAGATTGTCAAGTACTTCTCTGTAATCTCCCTAGCCAATCTGGGATTCCCATTGATATTGTAAATCAAAGCCAAATTATACGCTGCTTCCATCAGCAAGTCGTAATCTGGATCCTCGATCTCAATCGTCAATACTCTGTTATAGTGTGTCACCGCCAATGAGGTGAGCCCCATCATATGAAAAAGACGTCCAAAGTTGTACTCAATCTCTTGCTTCTCATAGTTAGTTGCATCGCGTAACCTGAGATCTCGATACTCCAACAAATAACTGACTCCTTGGAGTAGTTGAATATGTCTGTTGTTACTCAACCGCTGCATCGACCGGTGCACATGTGAGAGCCCCAAAGTGAGGCAGATCATCGGATCTTGGTTGTATTCCTTGTACGCCCTGTTCAAGTACACCACTGACGATACATAACTTCTCGATCCTCCAAGCAAGTTGGAATAGATGTAAATCAAATCCGGATGCTCACTAGAAGTCTTGTTGAAACCATCAAAGTTCGCTGTGATAGTCGCCATTCCTGTTATTCTCTTGTTGGAGATTACAGAATCGTACGCTTTCAATTGACGCAAGAAAAACTTTTGGTGGTTGTAGTTGGTAAAGTATTCCCAGCTTTGCTTCCCCTGTGAGAAGCAGCATATGAAGAATTTGTATATGAATGGGGACATTTGGTTTGAAATTAAAAAGGACCGGATGAGCGTAGTTGTTGCTTGGTGGTCCTCTTGTTTGATGCTGAATAATAGTTTGATCAACTTCAAAAATGATTCCTTCTTTTTATCTTGGACAAAGATACTCACAGTCATTGCAACCTCAATGATCTCTTTAGCATAATCGATGTTGTTTTCATAATTGGCCATCAACATTGAGTATTGTACAAATATTTTGAACCAAATGTCATAGGTCAAACCTCGATACTCTGTTTTTGAAGTTAGAAAGTGACGGGAGTAGTTCTCATCGCTCACAATTCCCTCTTGTAAGTTGTATACACGCGCAAGCTTTTCGTCAATGCCCATCTGTTTCTTTCTTCGATACAACACAATCCCCTTGAACGTACGGTTCTTGTCTCTGGGGAAGAAACTGCGCACGTTCATAAACATTTCGATCAACTGTGATGCCAACTGTATCCATGCTTTGATGGCATTCTTGTCTTCGTCTTGCGTAATTGAATCCTCCAACCGGTTCATTCTTCTATATTTCTCCAACACCTTTCTTTTAGCATTGTTCTCTATTTCAAGCTTCTCTTGATCAGTTAACTTCGATTTCGTTGATTTTATTAGTTTGACGTTGTTCCTGATCAAGGCAAGATTGTCATTTCTGATTTCATCCTCTTTATCTTCGTCATCGGAGTTGGCCAGCAGATAGTCTCCCTTCTTGGCTTGTCTTGCTGCTGCGACTTCAAGCAACATGGCACGCGCTCCGTCGGCATCGCCCAAATGGTGCAAAACTTCTGCAAGTGCAATCTTGTGGTCCAAGTTATCTGGTTCAATTGACAAAAGTGCTTCGTACGCCTGCTTAGCTTGCACGTAATCTGCAACTTCAATGAAACACTTCCCAAGCAAGCTGAGCAATTCAACGTTGCCGTTGAACTCGCTGCTCTCAGACGCACCTGTCAAATATGAAAGAGCTTCTTCATGGAATCCATTCTCCTCCAAGATCTTCCCAGCATCAAAGAATAAATCGCTGACGTCGTCCTCGGATTCTCTCAAAAGGTATTCAAAATGATGCATGGCCTCCTTGACTGATGAAAATCCCAAGCGTAAGTGCCCCAACTTATACCTGATATCTATAGGTAAGTCGTATCTGACACCTGTTGGAGCTGGGATATTTTTCGCAGCCAACACTTCAAACCTCCTCTGATCATCAAACTCCGAGTCATCGTCGAAATCCCACCATCCCTCTTCGTCGGTTCTGTTCTGAAGCCATCTAGATGCGGTACGGATAATCTTGATTCCAGACTCCCAAGAGTGTTGCTGGATGTATAATTCAGACAATATATTCAACTCAGCCCAGCCGAATTCGGGAAAAATATCGTTGTCGTCGCCCTCTTTGTCTTGTTCCAGTCTTGCGTGCAGTTTCTGTACGTTGTAGTCAAATATTCTCATGTACAAGTTGATGGCATCGCTGATTCTTTTCTGCTCAACGTATACGCTTGCAATGTTCTTGATGATGCCTGAGTCAGTAGGGTACTCCAGGCGCACTCTTTGGAGCCCGTCCAAAGCACGGCCAAACTGCTTCTTTTCACGGTACAAGATCGACCTCTGGATTATGTACTCTGCGCTCTTGCTTACATTGGACGTGATGGCCTTGGTGTAACAGTAGATGGCTTGTTCGGTGTGTCCCAATTCTGCACTCAATTCTGCCACAGTTCCCCAGAATGGGGAGTCCCAAGGATGTTGGTTGGCTGCAAGAAGCCAATAATTACAACACTCATTGAGTCTTCCGTGTAGTTTTTCGATCTCACCAAGCGTCTTGTACGCACTGAAGTTCTTATTATCTAATTTGATCACTTCCTTGTACAATTCCCTTGCTTTCCCGAAATCTTTTCTCACAAAGGCCTCGTTGGCTTGCGACAAGTTACTTCTAACCTCCGGGTCCAACGCACGATCTTGCATCATCTTACGTTTGTATAAGTTCTTCGACACTAGTTTCTTCTTTTTGTTTTTGACTCTGAAGTTGGCTGCTTCACGGAGTTGGTCCTTGAGGCCAAAGCCTTCGTAGTAGTCGTCTTCGATTTCGTCTTCATCTTCGTCTTCATCTGATGATATCAAGGGACCTTCTCTTCCTTGTATCTGCTCAGCATATGTTTTCGATGATGCTTTTTGTTTACCTCTGTTACCTTCATCCTCTTCATCTTCCTCATCTTCATAGTCATCGTCATCATATTCATCTTCGGAGAACAAGATTCTCTCTGGATCTTCTTCGTCTTCGCTTGAGAATTCCAATTGTTGAACATATTCATCGACAGCGTCACCACTATATTCTGATTCAATGTCGCCTTCTTCTTCATCATCCTCGCGTTTGTCTAAAGCTTCAGAAGCGACACTAGCAATAGCTTCTGCTTCTTTAGATTTCGAATTCTGGTTCCTTCCACCTCGCCTGCGGGTAGACGTACTGCGAGTTGCAGTGTCTTGGTCCTTGGATGACATCTCAATGGATTAAAATGGCGCTTGAAGAGGTTCTTGTGTTTTGGTTTCTTGTGTGTATAAAAAAAAATATTGAAATTTATGGGGAGCTGAAATCTTTGGAGAGTCTTGAAGTCTTGAGCACTATGATTCGGGTGATATGGAGAGGATAAGTTGTTTATGAACGATTAATTGGTAGAAGTTAATGTAGTTTCTCCACATTTGCTGAGATTTGTGTATAATAGTTTTATCTGGTGGAGTGAAGGAGTACTATCCAATGCACCATGCACCAGTTGACAGTTACAGTATGTGATGAACGTGGAGATCAGAAAATAAAGTAAACCACATGATGATACAAACCAGTTTACACGTTTCCTTCTTGCAATCATTTGTATCTACAAACCTGTATTGGAGTTAACGTAATAAGTTTACATTGCCAGGAATAGCTTCTTCATTTAACAAACTCAAACAAGTGCTGGAAAGTGATGTTCAGACGCACCTAAATCATACTAAAAATCATCTTTACTTGAGATGAAAGGTAGCTGAAGGCTAATCTGAAGAATTATCAGGGTACTTTATAATACTTCTATCTGGAGAAGTTAGTTTCTTAATTCCTTGTCTGTTGATACAGCACAAACTCCAATTGATGTCGATGAGCAATTATGAGAATAGTTGTACAGTGTGGTATCCCTTACTATCATGGCATATTCAAATATACATCTCCATTCAAAAAACTTCATTCATCCTAAGGTCTCGGTCAAAGATTGGGTGCAAAAAAATCAAGAAGCGAGATAAACTGAACCTCCAGCATTCTATTTCAATCTCCCAGAATCGCCATCTCAACTACTTAGGTTCATTCACAAGCTCATTCTAATTAAATCCTCTGTGGGTTCAACATCTCTTGTTTCTTATCATAATCACCTTATAACACTCCCTCTCCCGTCGTAACCACAAACAGTGACGGCATGTCTAAAAATACTACGAGAATAGGGACAATAGTAAAGGTTGCGTCGTTTACCCATGATATAGACTGGTTGCGATTAATCTTACAATAAGATAAGTCACTCCACTTTCCTTTCTTATGAATTAACCACTCCTTTAATCTTCGTTCCATAACAATTCATTCCGTTTTGCTTATTGTTGACAATAGCCAGCCTAACTTGTTGCCTGCAATAACAAAGTCCGCCTTAGAAACCTAATGCTTGGTCTCTCCTCGTACATTTTACAGTCCATATCGACTCAGAATCATCCTCTGGACCCCTGTTCCTTTTGCACAACATGCAACCATATTGGGTGCAAACTTCTACCTTAAGTAGCGATATTGCCTATACGATGGGCATCTCCTTTGGTTGGCAAACCTTATTCCTCACTTTCATCAACGTTTGTACAAATCTAAATGCATCAGTAGACCTACCCAATGTCATACCCATGGCTTTCATCTCTCTTGCACAACATTCGTTTACTAAAACTCCCAACACTAATTGGAAAGCTATACGAGTAGATCGTAAACTTTACACTAAGAATAGTGGCAATCGATACCAATTCCATTCAATTCAAGATCCAAAACCCAGCTGCTAACACCTCATGTTTCATTCTTACACCCCATCCATTCTTCTATCTATTCCTGCCAACTCTAATTTCCTACCAATTATCCATAACCCTCCCTTACATCCTACCCCCTACCTCCCTCAACAATACGCGTTTTTGTAGCCATGCAACGTGGAAGTTTCTCTTCCGCCGTCCCATACACTCGCCCACCTCTCTCCACCTCATCCTCACGTTCCTTCATAGCCTCTGGCCCCTCCTCTTCACTTCTCCTCAATCGTCAACATGTGACGTGCGTGCCAAATTTAATGCCCAAATTTTTGTTTGGCTTTTTTGAAAACCAACTTCTTTACCAACCCGAACCCAGACCACCCGACGCCAGAACTCGAGTATCATGAGTGACTTGAGAAGAACCGCGTTATCCAACACCAACATAAAGAAGTTAGCTGCCAGTGGCCCAGTTTCAGCCGTAAGCTCCGGTGCTCTGACGCCATCCAAGCCAATGGAAAAAACCGACTCGATAATCAACTTGACCAAACCATCCTTGTATGGCATATACCAGGATGATTCGTTGATCAACTTGGACCGCAATGACTCGGATTTGAATTTGGACGTTTTGGACGCGGACATTGTGGCCCGTACCTTGGACCAGCAGCACTTGCAAGATAGATCAAGCTCCAAGAGAACCCCAGTCAAATCTAGTAGCTTCCCACTTTTGGGCAAGGTGTGTATCCTCACCGTCGCCGCATTGATCTACAACGAGATCACAAAGCACATCAACTACAACCACTTTAGTGACAACAAGTTGGCCAACTTCCCATTGACTCTCGTCAACGTGTTTTTTTTCAACTTGTTTGAGCACTTGAGGCCGAGCACCTACCTTGGTGTTGAAGCCATCAACACCTTACCTCAGGGAGAAATCGCTGACCAGATTTTTGCATTGGCCTTGCAGGGCTTGTTCATGTCGCTGCTCCACCCATTGTTGGACAGAGTCTTGCCAAAGGCCTTGTCGGTGCGCCTCTTGACATCAAACCCAAACCCTAGCAGCCCAAGCAACCCCAAGAACTTCTTAAACGACGTTGTTCGTGCTATCATCACCTTCTTGGGCATCAGTTATGCAATCCGCAAGATCGAGTGGAGCTCGTTCTTGCAGGTGTCGATAGTGTGGTCTTTGTTGAACCCAGGATTGTGGTTATTATTGGACGGAACCGTGCTGGGATTCTTGGGAAGCCTTATTGGTTCGACCATTACCTGCGCAACCATCTACGCACAGAATGCTGTATTTGCTACACAGTACGCACACTTCAAGAGCGACGAAGATACCTTGGCCTTGTGGTTATGGATCGGCAGTTTTGTATTTTGCGGTGTCACAATATTCGGCAAAATAGGAAGAGTCTTGTTTTGAGCCGAGTCCCGGAGCATGGAAAGGGTAGGTGTACACTGACAATGTGGATAGCTGTAGATGAGATTTCGCATCTGGACAGATAATCTAAGGGGACGTCACTGAATTGTCCAGTTTAACATAGGGAATATAATGAAATACACTGTAAACCTGTGATAGAAGAAAGTAGTTCTATTCTATTTTCTCACAATACAGGTCCCGAGTACATTTCAAATGAGTTGTTGAAATCAACATAAATCTCCTTTGTATTTGGCTGCAAAAACTGCGCTACCAAATTTCATTTTACATACTGAGCATACGCAAGGAAGGAAGTAGTCTTACATTTGGTTTATGTTGCTAGTAGGTGAGTATCTGTTTGAGAAATATTGAGCATATTAATTTTTTAAGTTTCTTAGACTAGATATTCTCAGGTTCGTAGGAAGTACTATTTGGATATGTACGCAAATGTTAACTCCAACTATTTTAAACTACTAAAGTTGTTGTCACAAGAGACTACTTTGTAGTCCATACTCATTATTCAACTATTAGCGGTGCTTATTTGTCAATTATACACTTTGAAGACTCCAATTGGCCTTTGAACGTGTTAATTTCTAATGTCATGGCTCACTTACATGTTCTATGGAACATTGAAATGGTAAAAACCAGAATTGGAAAACTTTCAAGTAACTAAGACAATCTGAAGCTTAACCTAGCCTCAAACCAGGATATGGTTTCAACAGTATTGATTTCTGCTGATTGTGTTAGCAATGCCTTGTATATTTGTATGCCCTGGTGTTGGCTTCTTGAAGCTACTCCATTAGATCAATTACAAATAAAATTTAACAGATTCAACCATACAGTATCACTTGATACTCCCGATATGAGAACACCCTCTAGGTCCTCTCTTCCGGTCACCAAGTTCCTATTCTACTCACCATCAAGCTTACTTGATACAAACACTCGCGCTACCAAACGCTGACAACACTTCACTCTCATTGGCCAGCTAAAATCCTGCACACCAAACCAACCAATTGATGAGATTTTATTCAATTGAAAGTCAACAATACCATCATCATGTCTGGAGGCCCTGTTCCCGTATGGAAGAAGTACACCACGCAGTCGACCGGGATCTGGGAGAAGCTTAGACAGGTCTTGTCTTTGGTTCCTAACAGATCTTCCGGTAACCCTATTGTTTCTCACTTTCGTGCTATCCCACCAGGTGAGAGAATTGCCGAAGCCAAAAAGTACTACGAGCCAGTCACCATTCCTACTGGAGATATTAAGGACAATGCATACCACAAGAGGGACTACAGAAGAAACTATCCTCAGATTCATGGCTTCAACCAGACTAGAGTTTCTGGCTTGTTGCAATTGGGCTCTGCTTCTAAACCAAGAGTTTCCATTGGTGACAAGGGAACCCAAGAGTTGGCAGCCTTTGTAGCGCCAGGCTCGGAGGTGAGCTTGAGCACCACTTTGGCTTCTGTGCCTGCTAATGTTGTTAAGGGTGAGTTGTTGGGTTCCGCAGGCGAGCCTATTGTCGCCCCATCTTTGAACAAGTTCAAGTGGACTATCTTGCAAGAACCTGTGCACGGTATGTTCACTGATAAGTACCCATGCCGTGTGTTTTCGGAGGTGAAGCCATAAATTCGTTGGCGAGGGGCTTGTAAGGATTGGCATGAATAGTAGAGTTGAGTTACTGAGTGAATGGCTCGGATTAGCATTCCATTTTATATGTAATAAATGTGTTCACTGAATAGGTGGACGAAGTGATAAATAGCCATTAGGAGCCTTATGTAGTATTTGTGAGCACCATCCACAGATTTTTCAGTAGGAATTGACAACTAGAAGTTGGAAGTTGAAGATGCCTTGCTGAGCCAGTCGAAGCTTTCGTCTACTGAGTTTCTTCGTTTGCGTTCTTTAGACTTAAAGTTCAATTTCCAAGTTCCATCCCCGACGGACCAAAATCTGACTACCCGTATAACGTTCAAACAACTGTAAGGATATAGGAACTAATAAATAGACCTGTATGCTATTAAGACCTCTTATATTCTCAACGTGTGTTGAGTCGGCTTCTGCTCGCAAGTACTAACTCCGCTTGGTCCCAACTATTGCATTTAAATACCGATTGTGCCCGGTTGAAGTAAGCGAGTTTTATCTTAAAGTGGAGTCTGAAAAGCTGGGGTGCTTCTAATTTCAAAGTATGCTCAAAGCCTAAAACAAGTTATTTTAAACTTCATCTTTGCCGTTTCTGCCAGCAAGTTCAATAGACACATTTGGACGCCCTAGTTGCTGTTGAGATATCACAGTATTCACTAATGCAATAATTTAAAATCAAACTTTTCAAGCTTCTATTCCGGTAAGTGCCAGGGTAACAGGATAGAATTACAAAACTTGGCTGCAAATTACTTGACAGGTTGTACAGAAAATTGTAATCTTCGTCCCACGAAATCTTCAACTGCAACTGTTCCTTTGTTGTTCCAATTCAAATATTTACCTTGTAGAGAGGTACGGCATAAGAGAAATCAGGATCATCTAGAGAGAAGAGATATCGATATCAACTTCTAGTCTACTGTGATACTCGTATTGTCAGGCTAACCAGTATCATTGATAAAATGTACCAGAAGCTGTGAATACAAAACAAAGGTGACTATCACTACAGTGATATTGTCACGATGGAGTGTAGCCAACTGTGAAGTATGTGAATGACCAGCTGGCTCTCGGTAAGTGAGACAAAGCTGGTTACTGTTAACACTATGTCGACAGAAGGAACCACTTTAAGTAGGTGAATTATTCTCTCCCAACTATTTAAGTGTAATAAAAGTACCTAAATGATCACACTTTCTGGTACTGCAAAATCAGAAAATAGTTGTACCCAACCCTAAAATATAGTCTACCAACATCTGGGGGCAAACACTAATTGTACTTAATTGAGGATGCCTTGATGTATGATACTAAGTTAGTTAATATCATACACCCAATCTCTCTCTCAATTAACAAAGGTACATTAGGGGGTTAAGTGCAAAACATTAGCCATGATTTTTGCAAATACAAAAGTTCACCGTACTAATCGGCAAACCAGGGATTTTCAACAAGTGTTCTGAGTATTCCAGCACAAGGATCCTACTAATAAACAAAACCTCAGCCACTGCAAGAGGAGTCGAAGGAAGTGATTCTTTCGTCAACAGGCTTCAAATCTGCAAAACTAAATGCTTAAAAAAATTTAAAATAAAATGCACCTTGAGTTTTTGCGGACTTTCGAAGAGGATAGTATTCAACTACACTTTAGCTGAAGCCAAAGTACTGGGAAACTAAGTAATGAAATTACCCACTCGAAACTTCATATCCACCCGGCTAAACAGCTTTGAACTTCAGCTCAGGTGCCAAAATACTACTATTACTAAAGATAAAATATAAAACAAATAATTTAATAACTGTATAAATTTAAAGTATAAATTCTCGAACTGAATGCAACCAAAGGCTGCTGTATAAAAATGATGGAAGAACCAAAATTGGGTCGTCACTATTTTACCTCAATCTAAAGCAATGAGTATAAGATGACAGACAAGACAGAAACAATGCCTACCGAAGGTAATTTAATGTTGGAGGCAGCACCTTCAAATGCCGTGACGGCAGTTGGGATACTTGGTTCAGATGATGTAGATGCGATTGGAGGTTGCACTGCAATGGAAGGTTCTCCGTTGGAAACTACTGTTGCCAAGGTTGTTTCTTGGGTCTGAGCTTGTTCAGTAACAGCTGCAGTGGCAGAAGAAGCGGCAACAGTGACGTAAGGAACTTCAGTAGAAGCACTAGTGGCAACAGGAACTTCAGTAGCAGCAATAGTGGCAACAGGAACTTCTGGAATGACAGTTTCTGTTTGAACTGGAGCAGGGACAACAGCTGTCAAAGGACAGTAGGTAGTGTAAACAGTAGACACACCTTCAGATGTAAGCGTGACAGCAGTCAAACCAGTAGGAACAGCGCTGGTAACACATCCGGTTGGACCACAGGATGTGATGGTCACAACTGTGGTAGTTCTAGCGGTCACGGTACTAAAGTCTGGTTGACTGCTGTTGTCGGCAGCAGAAGTCAAGGTGCTTGGAGCACTTGAGTCTGAGCTGGAACCGCTTGTCTCAGCAGAAGAAGTGCTAGAAGCAGCAGAGGAAACTGGAGCAGCAGATGAAGCTGAAGCAGCAGATGAGGCTGGAGCAGCAGATGAGGCTGGAGCAGCAGATGAGGCTGGAGCAGCAGATGAGGCTGGAGCAGCAGATGAGGCTGGAGCAGCAGATGAGGCTGGAGCAGCAGATGAGGCTGGAGCAGCAGAGGAGGCTGGAGCAGCAGAGGAGGAAGCAGCAGAAGATGTAGCAGCAATAGGAGTAGTAACATCAGAAGTTACAACAGCAGAAGTAGTTTCATCGGTACCAGAGGCAGTACTAGTGGTAGTACCAGTAGCACCGGATTCAGCCTGAGAAGCCTCGGCATTCACTGCAACAACTGCAACTGCAGTTTCACCAGCTCCAGCCTGAACAACAGTGGTTTCCGCGACGCTGACCGTGGTACCATCAACGACAGCAAAACCGTTGGCAGAAGCAGAACCAGCTGCAACAGGAGCGTCTTCAACTTCAGCAACTGCGTGGTTGACACGTCTACCTGTAGCAGAACCAGAAATAGTGATTTCGTTGTATGGCTTAACTGCAAGCTTTTTAACAGTGTTGGCATTACCTGATCCAGTACCATTATCACAGTCAGAGCCAGAGCCAGTTCCTGAGCCAGTTCCTGAGCCGGAACCAGTACCAGAGCCAGAGCCAGAACCTGAGCCAGAACCAGAGCCAGAGCCAGAGCCAGAGCCAGTTCCTGAGCCGGAACCAGTTCCTGAGCCAGAACCAGAACCAGAGCCAGTACCAGAGCCAGAGCCAGAGCCAGAGCCAGTACCAGAGCCAGAGCCAGAGCCAGAGCCAGAACCAGAGCCAGAACCAGAGCCAGAGCCAGTTCCTGAGCCAGAACCAGTACCAGAGCCAGAACCAGAGCCAGTACCAGAGCCAGAGCCAGTACCAGAACCAGAGCCAGTACCAGAGCCAGAACCAGAGCCAGAGCCAGAACCAGAGCCAGAGCCAGTTCCTGAGCCAGAGCCAGAACCAGAGCCAGAACCAGTACCTGAGCCAGAGCCAGAACCAGTACCTGAGCCAGAACCAGAGCCAGTACCAGAGCCAGAGCCAGTACCAGAGCCAGAGCCAGAGCCAGAGCCAGAACCAGAGCCGGTACCAGAGCCAGAGCCAGTACCAGAGCCAGAGCCAGAACCAGAACCAGAGCCAGAACCAGTACCTGAGCCAGAGCCAGAACCAGAGCCAGAACCAGTACCTGAGCCAGAGCCAGAACCAGAGCCAGAGCCAGTACCAGAGCCAGAGCCAGAGCCGGAGCCAGAGCCAGAGCCGGAGCCGGAGCCGGAGCCAGAGCCAGAGCCACTACCAGTACCAGTTCCAGTACCACTGCCAGGTGCAGTGGTTGAGGATGGCAATGGAGAAGCTTGGGTGGTTGAGGAGACCGGAGCATCAGAAGTGGCAGATGAAATTGGAACGGTAGTTGTCATAGGACAGTATGTGGTATACACTGTAGTCCAGTCTGAAGTTGTTTCAGTGACAACGGTAACACCTGTGGTGTGGGTGTGTTTAGTACATCCTCCATTACTGCAAGAAGTGATAGTTACGACAGTAGTTTCATGGGCAGTAACTGTTGTGTAAGATGTGGAGAGTTCAGGAGGGCATGGAGTGGTTGTACGGTGCTTCGTTGTAGAAGAGCGCTTACTTGTTGTGGACGAGCGTTTACTGGTTGTTGATGATGTGTCACATGGAGTGGTCGAAGACGATGGCACTGGTGTGGTCGAAGACGATGGCACTGGAGTGGTCGAAGACGATGGCACTGGTGTGGTCGAAGACGATGGCACTGGTGTGGTCGAAGACGATGGCACTGGTGTGGTCGAAGACGATGGCACTGGTGTGGTCAAAGACGAAGACACTGGAGTGGTCGAGGACGAGTCAACTGGAGTGGTCGAAGACGAGTCAACTGGAGTGGTCGAAGACGAAGACACTGGAGTGGTCGAAGACGAGTCAACTGGAGTGGTCGAGGACGAAGACACTGGAGTGGTCGAAGACGAGTCAACTGGAGTGGTCGAGGACGAGTCAACTGGTGTGGTCGAAGACGAGTCAGCTGGGGTAGTCGAAGACGAAGACACTGGAGTGGTCGAAGACGAGTCAGCTGGAGTGGTCGAAG